>CAAKHC010016387.1:0-17157 GCA_901007825.1 Macroramphosus scolopax | reverse complement strand
GCGCGCCCCCCCCCCCCCCCCCCCTGTTTGAATGATGTTTCCACGGAGACACACTGTACAAGGCTTCCTTCACCCCTCCTGAAACCATCTATCTTCTCCTATGAGTGTCCTTCGACCTTCAGATGTAGATGGACTGCTTGTCTTGAACAGAGGAGTTGCTCCAGTTTACCCCCCCCCCACCACCACCACCTCATTTCATACTCGTCTTCTTGCATATTTGGTTGCGCAGGCATGCATGCCGCGCTTTGTCTGAATGCATCGCGTAATTTGTCAAACGCCGAACGGCCATTTGTCTTCCGCCTTCACCTCTAATGATGTGTTGTGCCATAAAAGCCGTCATGATGGGCGGGCGGGGGGGCGCAGCAGCCTTCATTAGAGTGATAGAGGGCAGGCAGGTAGGCGACGTCGCCCCTTTCTGCGTGGACGCTAATGGAGGGCTGCGACCGCCCTCACAAACAAGGCTTAATGATCTTAGATTGGGTTAATGAGGTTTAACACACTTCAATAAGACCAAAAAAATGATCTGGTAAACCCCCAGGGAGTCATTGAGTCCTCCCACCCCCCTTCAGAACAGGATGCTGGACTCAACTGCAGTGCTCATATTGAACCACAAGATGGCAGTGTTTGGTAATAAGTGTTATATGATGCAGTTACAAGCTGTAGCCACAAGGTGGCGACATTGTACAGGACATGAAGTCTAACTGTCAACTACAAACATGAACATAGAAGACCTCAGCAGGTGCAGCCAGTTCTGGTTCTGTATGTCTGATCATTAAGAGCTGGTTTGGATGTGACTGACGTCCAATAAGGGAGCAGATATAATCACAATCCATCAGTCAAGGCCGTTGGTGGTGGTAAGAAACATCCTTTAATGAGTCAAATTAAAGTTGCTTTGGTAACATCAAGAGCATTTAGAAGATGAGACAGAACACAGAACAGTGGGCAGTTGTCATTAGAGGCCGTCTCTTCGAACTGGACCCGAGGACTGAGCACAATGTCAAGAAAAGAAGATAGTTAGTGTTGTTGGTTGGACACAGGCGGGGACACAGGACCTCACAGGACACGTCGAGTGGAGGACAGACGCTCGCTTCCAGTGTTCAAAACATGTCCCAAGTCAGATTATTTCTAATGCCGCGGTCCACACGCCGAAACACGAGCCGCGTGTTTGGAATAGCTGGCATCGGGTGCCCAGCCTCCCCCCCACCACCCCTTCCTCCAGTTTGTGTAACAAAAGCTGCACACGGCATTTTTGCAAACACATGCACAAGGCTACATGTTTGATCCGCCTGCGTATGATCACGTACAGTAAACCTGACGGTGGTCAGGTGGACTGTACGGAGGGTGTTTACATGTGGCAGCTGCTGCTCAGATTTATCAAAGCAAAGGCCTCATGATGCTCCGGAGGTGTTTCAGATTCACAGGCAGCCCAGCAGACGACCGACTCACACATGCATCAGGTGTTACAGTGATTCCAGTCCCTTGTTAGCAGCGGAATACACAGTACAGATAATGTGAGAGTAGTTTTATTGAGTGAGTGCGTTTTCTTTTTTCTTGTTTTAAAGGCGTCATCAACATTTGTTATGCACAACATTTAAACAGAGTTTCATACAGTAGAGGAGGAAGACTGCAGCATGTCACACTTCAAGTATGTGAAAGAGACATTTGTAGGATGACTGCAAACCTCTTTGCCCTTTGTGTTAATATAAAATTGTCTTATATGGCTTTTTCTTTAGCAATTTTTAGAATGAAACGTTTTGTTTTTTATGAGGCTTTTACACCCGACAGTGTTATTTTTATTTATTGTATTATTTCGATAGGCAAGTTGGCTTCTTGTGCGCGACATCGAGGGTCGCTGCGATCCGAACTCTTTACATACTGGCAGAGTAATACTGATGCTCCACGTGACTTTTTGGTTTAATTCCTTTACACCACCCAAAACTTCGTTCCGTACAGGAGCCGCCGAGAAAACAAAATCGCTGCGATGTGAAATCGGCCGTGTTCCCTTACCGAGCGTCCGCGTGCACGTACTGATTCTTGAAAGTAATGGCACGCTGTTTTTTTTTTTCCTTCCCCCCGACTCTAAACAATAACAAAGAAATAACCGCTGTAAATGTTTGCTATCACTAATAGGAATGATAAATACGTAGCACCATCTTTTGTTGAAAAAAGGAAAAATAAAAACGCTCAAACTTGAAAAGGCACAGATAAGAAACAAAAGGACCAAATATCTATCCGTTGTCATGGCGACGCTGCATCCGATGTTACCACTCGTTTTTTGTAAAGCAAGCCAAATTAAAAAACAAAAAAAACAAAAACATCTCTATGTTTAAACATGCACTTTGGTTAATGTACTTTTTTTTCATTTTATTAAGTCTTTGGCCAAAAAAAAAAAAAAAAAAAAAAAAAAACACAACAAAATAGCGTCTAATTATTTCATCGTTACAAACAAACAGACACGGAGGCACTTAATCAGCTAGAACAAAGCTCGTTCGACAGAGCAACACGAAAACTATGTACACATATGTAAAAGTGTTATAAATAGGTTTTAAACCATAGATACTATATACAACTTGAAACTGAGACAGTATTGGTTGATTCTGTGTTGATGTTTGGTATTAACCCGCCTCCCGTCCCTCTCCTGGTGGCTCCTGGGTACGCAGGCATCCACGTTTATACTTCAGAGGGGGGGCTGATGACACTTGCAGTTGGGCGCAGGGTGGGGGTGGGGGGGGTTGTTACTGGGAAACGCTGGGATGGAGTGGCGGCTCATTCTCGCTTCCTCAAGATCACATAGATGAGTCCGCTGATCAGCGCCAAGGGGAAGGCCACCCACGCCAGGATGTAGGAGTAGCCGAACGAGGCCGTCTCCGGCACCCACTCCGGACTCATCACGGTGTAGATGATGGCGCCGCTCATCACAAACAAACCTGAGAGACAGAGAGAGAGAAGGCGCTTATTATCACGGCGGTCTCACTTATCAGCTCATGTTTCCCTGCTTGCTCTTCTATTTTCTGGGCTTCAGCGGCGGCAGGCAGGTCGTGATTACCCAGAAGGCAACAGTCCACCTGAACAACGAGGTGTGACTTTCTTTCTTTAGCTCTTTATTTACACTAGAGATTAAACAATTTGTGCTAAGTGAACTAAATCTAACGTAAGCTAAGCTAATGTTAGCAGTCCGTAAAAAGGAAATAAATCACTTTTTATTGTCCAAGCGGAGGACTGTGCCCCCCCAACCAGCGTTCGCATGCCCCTTCCTGCTCTGCCCGCCTCCCTGGTCCGACACGGCGTGATCTGTTTGTCAGACGCCCGCGCCGCCAACCTTCCTGACATTTCAGCTCGAGCGCCTGGCGGAGCGCCCGGGGTCATTCCTGTTTGGCTGAGTGGGCACCGGGGTGCCAGGCAGAGAGCTGGCACTGGCAGAGAGAGTAAACCTGGGGGGGGGGAGCTGCCAAGAGGGGGACACAATGGAGCCGCTCTCTGGCCCACAGGGCATTAGGTACAACGGTCCAGTGCAGCATTAAACCATTAACAACTGGCACAGAGTCTCATAATTCAATTGTCTGCACACAGAAGATGCAGTGTGAGTTAGTCTGAGCGCTACAATCATAAAGAGGGGTTGAACTCACTGGCGAGGATCTGGAAGGTTCCGGTGAGGAAGAAGCGTCCGCCCTTCTGCAAAGTGAAGAGCTGGCAGAAGAAGAGGACCAGAGACAGGCAGCTGAAGATGATGGACAGGATCATGAGAGCCTGGACCGCCTGGATCCACTCTGGAAGGGGGGGGGAAGAGGAAGAGGTTAACGTTGATGTTAAGAGGAAAGATGATGAGAAAACAAACGTAAGAAGGTTTCTGTGACTGGCTGGACCTCCACAGAACTTAAACATCCTCTCACAGAGAACACAAGGAGACATAATTTACTTCTGGGAATGGATAATGGATCCATAATGATGTATCGTGTTTCCAGAGGCTCCCCCCCTCACAACAGGACGTAAATGCACCGCATCGATCGGCATGTCTGGTCCTCCAAGGCCGAGATCCTGCATGCCATTAACCCTTTATACACCTGTGATAACGGGGAAGGGAAGCATCTATCTGGGCCACCCATCCAGAGTGTGTGTGTGTGTGTGTGTGTGTGTGTTCGGGTTTGAACCATTCCAGGAATCCCAGGACACCAATCAGGGGTCTATTTCTTGTCTGAGGGGAGTGTCGGTTACAGAACACAGTTCAGTGCCTTTATGTGTCTTCTCAGTGATGCTACACCAAGTTCCAGGGATGCAGATGCAGACGCCACCAATCATCTGGTCCCGTCTACAAACCGTTTGTAAAACTACCGAGCGTCAGGAAGCTCGACCTGCGGAGGATGAGGACAACCTCTTCTTCGTCCGCTAATCCCTTCCTGTCAAGTATCAGCAGATATTCCAGACAAACCTTTTTATCACGGCTCCACCTGGATGCATGCGGAGACGTGCTCGGTGCCTCCGTGGTTTATTGATCCCAATGCATTATGCATATAGAAAACAATGGTGTGGTTTAATGGGGGGAGGGGGGAGAAGGTCCCTTCCAACAAGGGATGATGCATAATTTATATTACTTGAGCAAAGCGGGTGATTATAAGTAATATGTGTGTCTTCGTCTAACCACATTTTAACACTGTCGGCCTCCACTTCGATATGACTGCATATAATTCTGCAGTTTTCATGGAGAAATAGTCTTTATTTTAGATTTAAAGGGGTGTTGGGTTGTTGTTCAGGGTCGGATTACCCAGAGTGCTGCAGTGCGTCCTGACGACCGCTCGTTCAGGGGTTGAGATACGAGGTCGGGAAACGTGACACGCTCGAGGCTATTTGCTGCAAATCTCCGTCCACGTTAATGATGCCACATCATCCTGTGTGACCGAGGAGACGTTTCCGTCCCTGTCTTATGGACGCCGATAAGCTGGCGCTTTGTCCTCCATCCTGCTTTCACTGACCTCTGGCTGGAAAAAGTTCTACGAGGCATTTCCTCTGTTATTATGACTCATATTCACATGAATGCTTCGGTTCATCGTCGGGCTGTTAAAGTCTGTTAAAGCCTCCAAACAGGAAAAGAACTGTTGATATCTGCTGTCTTTCTGCCGTCTGCTGCCCCATTGTCCCGGCCAGCGATGCACAACAACCCTGCTGTATTTATGTATCGAAGAGCTATCTATAAAGGGGGGGGGCATTAGACATTCTTCCTCGATAGCTAATTTTAGAGTAAAGTATCTATGAGGTCATTTTCCTGGCCTGCAAGGATGTGATGTTTAGATGAAGCTTGCTAGGCTGTGACTTGAGGATCTCTCACCCAGGCGTCATCAAAAAGCAATATTTTTGTATCCACGGCAACAAAAACGGGAAACAGCCGCCCCCCCTTAAATAAAAAGGATGATTATGAGTCACTTGTCACAGTCCACAGAAGAGACGGAACTGTGATTGCTCAGCAGAAGCGCAGGACTCCTCGTGAGAGCCGACCGCGGCCTTCCGCCCCCCCCCGGGGCCGAACACCCGTGCACATGCGCCTTCTTAAATAAACACCGTGCGTCAGTACGCTAATGAAAGCAAGTCAAACAAACCGGCTGCGCCATCAAAGTACCTGGCAGGAGTGTGCAGGCGCTGCCGGCCTGACAAAACACACACTGGCTGAGCGCGGCTCATTCTAGACAAATGACATCACCCAGCAGCTCCTGCGCCGCGGTGACGGGCACTTTTAGTAGCAAAACATACAGCAAGTCACCGGTGATCTCACTGGAAGCTGATGCTAAATAATCACTTTAATAATAGCATACATGTTCTGTACTCTAGGAGACGCATTTGGCCGTGTAAATAAATCTGCTGCGGCCTTTAGATCGTCCCCAACGATCCCCTGCAAACTAACACTGGACACGATGATCTGACACTGGGTGTGACCCATCATCAGCATGCTATGTTCTCCGCGAGGTATCCCAAGGCCTCCCCGCGCTCAAACACCAGCAACTTTAAATACTCTCCCTGCAGCCCCACCCTGCTCCGCTGTCACTATGGACCCCCGACACGGGACCTGAATATGGACATCACACCACGACTATTTATACAGCAGCAACCTATCAGCTAGCACGTCGAGGAAAACAGCAGTGGCACATTCTCTGCCCTAGATGGCGCCAGAGTCCCGGAGGGGGCTGCGACACACCCACATCATCAGCATGCTAAGTGATGGTCCGTTCTGCCGTAAGACATTTAATATCTGGAACTGGTGCTTAAGTTGGCCTGAAACAACCGAAACAAAGATGTACAGCAGTTAGACGTGAGTCTGACCTCCAGTGGATGCCGGGTCACAGTGGTAGCCTCCGACGGCAGTCGAGCAGTTTATCCAGAGGTCTGAGGTGCCGGTTTCTCTTGATGTCCATACCTGTTGTCAACAACATACAACTAGATCAGTGATGTGTGATGAGCAGCAACAAAACTTCTACAGAAAACACAGTTCCAATGTCGCCACAAGCTTCACATCAATACATATTGATTTCATATTGATCAGTTTCCTTTGATTAATTGGATGAGATGACAATTTTTTTAAATAAGAAAAACACAACAGTTTGACTCACGCTAACAATTGTTGACACAAACAGCAGAACCAGAGCAGCAACGTGCAGGAGAATGATTCCCAGTAGTAGGAGCAGCATCTTTTCGGACGATCTGGACAGTAATGAGAGGAGGAGACGGTCTCTGTCAGTGTGTGTGTGTGTGTGTGTGTGTGTGTGTCAGATTAGTGGGACATGGGTGTGTCACTGCAGCAACACAGGGAGCCCTTTAAAACAAATTCATCTGGACCTTCCTCTGTCAGATGACAGGATCCACTTTTATCATCAATAACACGATTAATACTAAAACGAACATGGAACTTCCGCCGAATCCAATGCAAAAAACTATATATTTCTAGTTATGTTGAACTGATCTGCCCCAAAATGTTCTGGGTTCCTATATGGCCACTGCAACACCCACGGAAGAAGTTCGGTGATTATCGGCGGGTATTTTTTTTTCTTCTAACACACAAACAAACAGAAAACACGAGTCCTCGGTGGAGGTTATAATCAACCTAATGGACAGAAGCTCGCGTTTGATTTTCATCTAACAGCAATTTGGCAACACAGTTAAACTTTAAAGCTCATCTGAAGGAGGATTTAACTTGTACAGCATTTCTTTTTTATGTGTTTCACTTCATTATCGGCGCCGAGAAAATAGCAGTAGATCCAGGAAAAGCTGCTGAGCTCTACAAACATATACAAGTAGTGAAAATACACTTCAGACAAGATGGAAAAGTCAAATCGAAAATACTTTCGGTGTATTAGTTTAACTAATGAAGTTGAATTACAGGCTTGTGATGACAGCTCTGTCTGCTGCCCGCGCGCGCTGAAGGAGCCGCGCTGTCCCGGTAAAATAGTTCCTTATTATTAAATCCGTCAGGACCGAATCACAGCTCTCGAGGAAGTTTACAGGAGATCAAGGTCCACTTACTTTGGAGCGGGGAGCTTTTTTATTTCCACAAAAACAAAAACGCTGTTCAGGCTTGCGCGAAGTTTCCCAGAGGAGTCCGACGGCGGTAGTCCCTCAGCTCCACAGGTCGCTCTCAGACTAGATTGATGTCAGGGGCTGACGTGCTGTTATAAAGTGTCTCATTATGGAAGAACAACGCCCTGCGTGCGTCGCTGCGTCACGGAGGGGGCCCTCTGGTCCGCGGCCAGGGTTCCCAATATAGACGTGCCGTGCGTAAACGGCGCACGGTTGCCTTGGTTACCGTGTGTAGTGATTTGATCATTGTTTTGCTCTCGTGGTAAACGAGCGCGGCTCTCTGCTCTCGTGGATTTACTTCCTTTAGTCAATGCACATGACTTTAGAATTCTATTTCTGTTAAGCTATATTTTTTACCCAGTAGATTAGTTCTTATTTAATTACTGAATTTAAAACTGAGCTCTTTGCAGGGCTTTTTATTAAATACTCTTATATATTGCAATAACTAACTATATAATAGACTAATTCTGTGAATCAGGGCTGTAATTAATTATATTCCCCTCATGTCAAAGTACTTTAAGAATTCGGTATTTCCCTGTAAACTCGGCGTCCAGTTGCCTCGGCAATAGGAAACACAAACACCGGTGTTAACGCGGTGTGGTGTGGCGGTCATGTAGCGAGCCTCATGACTCACAGAATGTGTGAAAGTGGGGATGGGTAGCACCAGATATCATCTGGGGCTCTCCTCTGTTTGATGTGACTCACTTCCAGAGGGAGTGCGATGGCATTCCAACCGTAACAGCCTCCTGTGGTTGATGTGTACGTGAATATTTAACCTGGACTTAGTCATGTGTGAATACGGGTGTTGCACCCAATAGTAGTGCACTGTAATTCCTTTAATACTTGGTCTTATCGCTCCCTCCCATTGGACCGTCTCCTGCACATCATACGGAGGATTAGAGTCGGTGATATTTTAGCTACTATTCCTAGTAGGATGTTTATAAGCTGCCGATGAAGCCGTGCCTGGAAGTCATCAAACATATATCCCTTCACTTCACATGTATTTCACACCCTTCACACACACACACACACACACACAAAAAGACACGAGGAAACACACGGCGAGCTGGTCGAAGCAGACGTGCTCTCCAAACCCTGATAACCCCTGTCGACATCCACTCTCTGTTCTTCATCACTTAGCTCACACTTCCTGAATGCCTCCCCACGGGGTTCTCACACTCACGTGAAAACGGAGGCCGTTCTGCTGTGGTCATGTCCACACACACACACACACATGCAAAGGACAGTTACAAGAGCGGATCGCTGACATGAAGTGCGGCTCTGAGTGAAGCGCTTTGTCGTCGCCGGTCAAAGTATGTGACATTCTTCGCCCGGAGCTGCACAAGTACCTCTTTGTCCGACATGATTGTTGCTTTGTTCCTGGTATCTGCTGTGTGTTTTTAGACGTGGTGTGTAACTCTGATGTCTTCGGCTCTGATAGTGTGAGAACGGCGCAGGTTTACAGTAACACACGTAGCCCGAATAAAAAGTTAACAGAAGCGGCGCGGCCGCTCCCCCATTTCCATCCCTTATATGTCCATGTTTGTTAAAACACTGACAATCAGCGGGCCGAGTGCTAAGTTTACTTGTGAGGCTGCGAGTAGAAGCCAAACTATCCAGGGAGCGCCACATAGCAAACATTCAGACTGAGGTGGTGAATAAAGTTACATCTGGAACAGCATCTATCACCCCCCCCCTGTCCATTAAGGCGGCGTGACGTATCTACAAGTTAGCACGACAGACAGTTTAAAGAGCATACCGAACCCGTAGATGAGCCTCAGCCAGGGGGGGGGGGCATGGATTTTGTAGGGACACGATTGAGTTGCGGTAACTTCATCCACATAGCAGCACAGAAAGGGAATGTTCAATCTAATGTGGCCAAGTGGAATCGAAGAAATACGTCACAAAAGAAGGGATCAGGCGATGCTTGTTGCAGGTCAGCGAGGGGGGAGGGGGGATGTCAAGCTCTGAGGGATGGGCCTTCATGCCTTGTGTGTCAAGTTGTCCAGGGTCAAAGGTGAGTCAGCCATCAGCATGTGAAGTGCTGTTGTCTGTCTCTTCACCGAGGTGCGGTAGTTTAACAGTTAGTTTATCAACGTCCGTGTTTACAGATCAGACGGAAGCTCAAACCTGCAGGAGCTGCATGCACACACAAGCTGTTAGCGGAAAACGATGCATGCAACTATTAAAGTAACATTAAGGAAGTGTGCAAGAGTTGTGGAAGTGGTTACAGGTAAGTGCTGTGCAGACTGTGATGTTAGTAGACATGTGTGGGGGGGGGGGGGCTGAGGGTGCAGACAGGCTTAGAGAGAGATGAAAGGTAAATAGTGTTTGTTTGTGTGCGGATACGTTTTTAAGCCGCTCGCGGGCCTTGTCTTGTCATCGCATTTCAATAAGACCAGACAAAAAACAAACAGCCCGTCGTCCCGAAATACACCGAATACACAAAGTTCGACCTCACGTTTACGAGTTGATGATAACATCCAGGCGCGGAGAAGTTTCGGGAGGTTTCCATCCAGAATCACAGAAAAAGTTATTCTAGTGTGTCATGGCCATAATATCGTGTTGAAGCGTTCGCTGAGCAGCGGCCTCTGCTGGCAAAAGCTGTACCGCACTACTTGTAACTCTATCTTAAGGGAAGAACGTCCAAGCTTGCCGTCTCCATCTGAACTCAGCAGTTAGAGTGCAGTTGCTAACGACATGTGAGGATCTCCCTTTGCCTTGACGTCCTTACTGAGAATTACGCGCTAATTTCCGGTGCCATAAAGCGTCACTCCGGTGTCCTGCTGCGTCGCCGCACCTCACACTGTGCACGAACAGCCGTTCTGAGACGCCGAGTGGCACCGAAAGAGACGCCATTCTTCCTGATATAAGTCAGTGTACCGTCAGAATGATTTGGAAACTGTTCATTTACAGTGAAATAGTTCCGTTATGTTGCTTTAAATCAGCACCGATCGACTCCTCACGCAACTGTTCATTATTGGATTTTGATTAAAGCTCTTAATCTCTGAGATTTTAAACGTAGAATATCTGATATTCCCATTGACGTCCTCTGTGATTGGACAATCGGACGTTACAACCTCAGCAGTATTTATTTGTCTACTGTGGTTTCTGTGTGATCAGGGCGAAGAGGATGAGGTGTGTAAACGTGACCCAAGTGTGTTGAGGAGCCTCCTCATCAGCACCGAGCTCGTTGCCGTGGTACCAGATAAGAATGTGTGGAGTATAATAATCGTGGCCTTAAATCAGAAGACAGCTCGTAACTCTCTTGACCTCTGCGTTGCTCTGTTATCCACCCACCCACGCTCTCTCTCTCTCTCTCTCTCTCTCTCTCTCTCTCTCTCTCTCTCTCGTATAAAGAATGTGAAGACTCGAAGACTCGCAGAATCAATGTCACAGATTGTTCCAGAACTCCACTCCATCACATTAACGACTCACAGGAATTCCGTCTCCTACGTATCGCTGTACTGGTGACCTCTGAACTTCTGGCCTAACGGTCGGGGCTTCTCCGGCCTTATCGCGGCCCGGAGACGCCGTTCTGCTCAGAATGCCGGGCGGGAGATAACGTCGATCGAGTAAAAGCTCGGGGGGGTTAAGATGTCTCGCGTGTTGGCGAGGTTGGCAGTTGGGATGGAAACAAACCACACGGTATATCACGTAGCTTATCTGTCTGTCTCCAGCTTCCTCTCTTTGGCAACACTCAACGAACGCTCGCTTCTTCTCTTCTTCGGGGCCCCTTTAACGCTGCGATAGAAGAAATCTCACAGCCAAACTGCGGAGCAGCAAGAACGGCCTCCTGAGAGGCTGGAGGCCGTGGCGCCGAGCCAACAGCCACAGGAAGAGCGGGGTTCCCATGAATGTGGAGTCCAGTCCGCTCCGAGCGGAGGCTCTGACGGCTGTGTGCATGTGAGCATCAAAACAACTTCTTCTTAGCCTCTAAAGAATGGATTTATAGGACTTTAATATCAGGAATGATCAGTTTAAATATCATAATAGGCCATCAGGAGTCAATGACGTCACGATCTTTCATGAATAAACACTAACAGCGAGAATCTGGAGGATATTTCGGGTCGATACATTCTGTGTATACACAAATGTATTTATACAAGACTTTCAGCGGGTCTCAAGTGATCGGCCCTAAAGAATGGCATGTGAGAGGCATGAAATAAGACGGGGACGCAGGGCGTCTATAACCAGCAGGTGTTTAAAAATAGCCCGCCGATATGTTTGGACTGCGGGGAGCATTCCAGCGTACATTCCACGTACGCGGGGGCGGCGGAGGAGGTCAAACAGGAGGGCCCTATTTGTGTCCCGTCTAAAAGGAGAGACGAAAAACCTCAAAGGAATCACAAGAGGCGGGGAAACTGGAACTTAGTCCAATTAAAGGAACGTTTCTACCTCCAGACAGATGCAGGAGAAAGGAGGTGGTTTTGGTGGAAAACCTTTAACACCCAGAATGCATTGGGCTCGCAGCAGACCTCTACGCTCACACATCCCTTTCGGCCTGCTGCCGAGAAGCGGGACTGTCTTGAGACGTTGGTCGGTGGGTGGCAGAGAGTTGGAGGGGGGACGATAATGGGGAGAAAAACCCTTAACCCTTCGTTATCCGTCAGCACGTTTTATTACGCGGCGATGAGAGCGAGGAGTCGTATGATGATGAGCTCGACAAACAGGCCTTTTCTTTCTGCGCTGGAATGTTCCCCGGGCGCGGGAGGACAGGCGTGCGCGTAGGAAGCGGCGGCGGAGACCTACTGTAGTCCACAAACACAGAGCTGCTCGGCGTACCGCGACTTACGACTGCGGCTGTAAAACATTACAGCCAATCAAAGTCACACAGAGGTCCTTATCTTTATGGCCGCCCCCTCCCTCGTGTCAGGAATCTGTGCAGTGAAACTACTCTCCATCCGGAGATTCATGCTCACGTTCTTCAGTGAAGCCGCAGGTTCAGCAGAAGAACGGTTTCCTGACGGGTGATCGAGGTCTCACGATGACGTGAGAAGGCTTCACGTTGAGTTTCTATCCAGATAATCAGATATAACCACAGATACTGGACACGTCTTAAAGTTCGTGGTATTTCTATAGAATGGGTGTGCGTCCTTTATCTCTACCTTATTTGTCCAGCTCCGCCTCTGGGTGAGGTAATGAGTAATGAGCCAGTCGTTAAAGGAGGTGCTGATAAAAATAAAAAACATATTTCTGCGATGAGTGGAGGGTGCGTCCTCGGCGGATCGCCGCTCCTCCGAGGCGACGGATCTGAGGGAGGCCGTCGCAGCGGTTGTGTGTCTGTGTTTGTTTGGAGATCGTCGTCACATGTGCTACCGAGACCACCGTTTGAGCTCCGCCGGACTTTGGCCGGCGTTGTGCAAGAAACCAGGAAGTCCGACTGTACACGGTGTGAAACTACGGGTGTTGAAGGTGTGCGTGCAGTCGACATCGGTATCAACGGTTCCATACATGATGACAGTTTATTGAAGATACAACACGATACAAATCATTTACAACCGCTGAAGAGAAGATTGTATTCATTTAGCTGACATCACCCACACCAACCTCGAAGTCACTCAAAAACCTATTTAAAATGTTCATAATTCGTCACATGCGTCCTCCCGTCGCCGCCTAAGTGTAGCCGACGAGACGGGGCATGCTGGGAAAGGTCTTCCGCATGCTCATGCACCTCTCCTGGTCCAAGAAGAGCGAGTTGGCCTTGACGGACAGGTCGTGCTCCAGGGTCACTTTGGTCTTGACCAGAGTTTGAAGAGCGCTCTCGGCCTCCATCAGCCGCTCCTGGAGCTTCTGGATGGTGTCTTCGATCTCCCTCACCTCCATCACGAGTCTGAACGAGGACGGAGGAACAGAGTGCTGCTCAACATGCCAGAGAGAGAGAAAAGAGAGATGGAAAAAACGAGCTACCTGTGGTGTGGGTTGTCCCTGCAGAGCTCCACGTGGGGCCGGCGGGTTCTCTCCTCCAGCCGGGTTTGGGCCACTTTCAGGGGGGACTCTTTGTCCCTCAGGGCCTTCTTCAGGGACTCGATCAACATTTCGGTCTGGAAGATTTCTTGCAGAGTCTGGGCGAGGAAGAAGACAGTAAATCGCTGAATCATGGAGTGTGACGAGGAGAAAATCAGCTGCACGGCGGCGCTATGCATGCACGCAGTCCGTTACAGAGGACAGACGTCCCCTGATAGGCCACATAGTGGACGACGAAGATGTTCTGTCCAGGTTTGTGGCGTGATTGTAGACAAGCTAAGAGAAACACATGATCTCTCCTTAAGTGGAAAATCGAGTTCCATTGATGGAAGGGAGTGGATGGATTTAGTCTTTGTCCTTAATGTGGAGCCTTGTGACTGCCTCCTTAAACCTGCTTTACTTTTCAGCTTCTTATAGAAACCATAATCAGATCAAGACGTGATGAATAAACACACAGACAGAAACTCTTTAACGACCTTTGCGAGGTGTGTCTGCAGGCTGTGCTTCGTGTCGGCGGTCTCCGAGATGCGCCCGGTGAAGGCCACGTTGACGCTGTTGAACTGGCTCCACATCTCGTTGGACGTGGCGTTCAGCAGGACCTCGATCTCGTCCCGGAGCTTGTGGGAGGCAGCTCGTTCGCTCTGGGACTGCAGGATGTTGTCGTCCGTGAACTTGGACCACGAGTCCGGCAGCGAGAGTCTAACAGAGGGGGAAAGGATCACAGAACATCCGCGGTAATTGATTCCCCTGCTGAAGCAGAAGCAGATGACACCTTCACCTCGCCGTCATAAATAATGCCGAAATAACTACATCATTATCCCAATTTGTCTCAGTCTCCTCATCCCTGATCTATACATGCAGGTAATCTCAATCGTGGTCGCCCTGACAACGGGCCAGTTTCAGTTCACTCAGCTGGTCCGTTGTTGATCTTGTTTAGAGAGGACGCAGCTCAGAAAGGTTACGACTAGACAAAGCGCTGCTCACGAGGGGTCGAGTCTTTCGATCCCTCTGTAGTAGCCGATCCCGTCCGACGTGTTCCTCAGATGATGACACCTGTCGTCGATCCTCTGAGCCGTCACTTTGTCACTCAGGTCTCTTTCCAATTCGTGCTGGGCCGCTCGGTTCGACCTGAAGAAGAAGAAGCCAAACTTCAGAGTTTTTTGGAAATTAACCTTTAATGAATGAACGTGATGATTTCGGACTCACGCCAGCTGAGCGACGGCTCGATCCAGATGCCGCCTCATCCTCTCCTGACACGACTTTATGACCTCCACTTCCTTGTCGCGGCGCAGGTACATGAAAGACAAACAATCTTCTCACTGCTTTCGTCACCTCATGCACTCACTCTGAAAGGTCGGAGGTTACCTGAATGAGGTCTTTCTCGACGCCGTCATGCACCAGGTCGATGGACATCCGCTTCTCTCTGTGGTACAAACACTCTTGAGACACCTGTTGACGAAGTGTAATAAAAAGGGTCAGACAACACGTCCAAGGGCTTTACATGGTGTAGATGGGCTTCGAGCGGGTCGTTATTGGTAGCTAGTAATGAGGCTATAGCACACATGGGTACTGGATCCATCTCGGGGAACCCGTGTGGGACCAACAACCAACGCATTATCGATGTGCACCTATAGGTTCGTATGTATAATGCAATGCTTCACTCGCATCCTCAAGTTACCCCCTGAAGCCTCCTGCCACTCGATCTTAGCGTGGCAAGGTGTCCATGTCATCAGATCTCCAGCCAGATCGAGTTAGCGGACTCTGACCTGGCTGACCGTTTGCTACAACCTGCAGTTCAACCTCGGATACTGTGATACGTCCTGAGACATGCACGAAGTCAGTGCACAACCAGGATTGTTAAGCTTCGGGCAAATGCAGTAATTCAAGGCAGCGTACGGTCATTGTACATTCCGTGCTCGCTCACCTGAAGAGGCCCCTCCGTCTCTGCTAAGGCTCTCTCCAGCCTCCTCTTGACTTCGGCGAGAGCCGCTATCTCCGTCACCATGTTGTCGATCTCGTGGCTCAGCTCCGACCTCCAAAACACAATGTCATTAAGCCGTTCGCCAATGTTCTTGCTTGTAGTCTCTTGGGTACGTCTGGTCAGCTGCTCCTTGTCCTGAATCAGCCGAATGGTGTCCCTCCTCAGTCTCTCCGCACTGTTCCGGGACGACTCGGACTCCCTGTAGTTGCTCAGGTTGGACTTGTACCAGTCGTCCGGGGTGTAGCGGGTGGTCAGCGCGCTCCTGTTGGACGGGTAGAACATGGTCTTGGCTCGGACCAGATCCAGATGCTCCCGTTGTGTCGGAGACGGGGTTTGGACGGCGCTGCTGCTCCTGTAATAGCTGTTGGTCCTCCACTGGTTGGCACTGGGACTCATGGCCAAGGCGGGCAGGGTGTTGCGGTAGCTGGACGCCATGGTGGAGATGGCCGGGAGGAAGTGGCTGGTTTTTGGTCGAGCATACGTGGCGGTCAGAGTGGAGCCAATCAGCTCCATGTTTGACACCACTCAGGACGCGTCTGTTTGCTCCACAGAGATAAGAATAATTAGAAGACATGATATGATTCATATTATAAGTTACAGTAATTTCATGTGTGATAGAAAAAAACACTCAACAAATTGGAGCATTGAATTTACATTCATTTATTTTAGATTCCATGAAAATTGTGTTAAGTTAGTTAAAAGCAAAAATGTTAAGTTCATCTAACTTCTTCATGTAACCTGATACAATTTTGTGCAAAATTAAATTGACAAGAAAATACCAAAGCATAAATAGAATGATGTTACCTGCTCTTCCTCGGTCGTCAGCGGCAGGCGGTTCGTCTCTCTGTTGTGATCACCTGGAGATGAGCTCAAGAACACAGCAAAGGTAAACTGACATGCATAATAGATCTCAAGTCATTCATTGAGCCGGGCCAATGGCAGCGCTCCGTCTGCAGCAGCCGGCCTGTCCCAGATTTCTGTTGACACGCTGGCAGTTGCCACCGGTTACAGCAGCACTCTGTGTGGGACTTTCAGATTAATGGTGTGCAGGTGCTTTTACTTTTGAGGGAATGAATCAGGGATTATAAAACTGTGACAACAGTTTAGATGCAACTCTTTGGGTGGAGTTACTGTTGGTGTCACTGCAACTCCAAATAAACCCTCAGTATTTTCATTCATCAATATGATGCATCTAATTGTTCCTAATTAACATGCTGTTTATTATTAGAATAAACAAGTGCTGGACAAAAACCTTCCCACAATGCAATGCTTTTGTGATGACGCCAGGATTTTACGCAGACTGGTGTAACCTGTTGACTTTAGTATTCAGCCTGTTTCAGGGTCATAATAAACCTTTTTTAAAAATTAGTCGTCATGTGATAACGTCATTGTAATGAACGGTTACCATGGTTACGTGCCTCCAATCGGCAAGGATGCTCTCAGGGAGTGTTGCGTGCGAAAAGACACATACTCCTGTTTATTTACCAACAAGTATTTTGAACGATGGCACACAAATTGAGCTCATGTAGGCGGGAACCAACCGGCCGTAACAAAATAACCCTGTTTTTGTTCACTTTAAGTTCAGATGTGGGACTGTTTGGTTCCTTTTCATGGCGAGCAATCTGAGCTTTCAGTTGGTCTCCAGGCAGCTC
>CAAKHC010016385.1:0-16826 GCA_901007825.1 Macroramphosus scolopax | reverse complement strand
CATTTTAGCTTTTGGGTGTGTTTATATCGGCTATTTAAAACGGTACATCTTCATTAGCTGTACCTTGTTTGTGTGTGTGTGTGTGTGGTGAGTGCACATCAATGGACTTCAGACATCACAATATTTGGACATGATCCCCTCTGGTGACGACGGACGGCACTCAGGTAAAAGGCTACTTTAACTTTAAGGAAACCATCTCTCCCCTTCCTGTATCGATGGGTCCCCAACGTCCGACGACGTCGCTGCCACACAGCACCGTTTGTTACTTTTCTTTTCCTGATAAGTTTGATTTGCATTTTGAAACACGTGGACGTTCCAGGTTGTATATTTCAGTATATTTACTCACTCCATATTGAAATGTAATATTTCAGTATTATTGTTTCTGTTGGAGAGGTCAGAGCTCCTCACAGTCCACCACACGGACCGCTGCTGTAATTTAACGCTTGAGTGACTTGATGAGGTCTATTTTATCTCTTTGAATTCGGCCCAGATGACGACCTCGCCACTCTCTCCGCTATCAAGAGCCGTGGTCCTAATTCGTCTTCAACGACTGCCTTTTTTTCTTTTTCCTTCCTCTTGGCTGTTCTGTGCCAATCTGGGTGGGTTCGGTGACCCACCTGACGACGGTTGCATTTGTCTGCTTTTGGTTTTACCTTTTCTGCTGTCGATGTGAAGCATATTTTATTAATTATTGATGAATTATTGGTTATTAAAGATCCGAAATGTGTGCAGCAGGCTGGGTAGACAGCCGTTTGTAAATAATTTACAGAGGAAGACTGTTGGGAGGCACATTACACTTTTCATTTGGACTCTGTTGAAGCTTTATAGACGAAATGTTTCAGACCAGTGAAGTTTCAAGTCGATGTTTTTGATTCCTTTTTAAATAGTTTCAATGAGGAATCCTGTAAAGACTACTGAGGTAGAAGCACACAGGGACGACAGCTGCGTCATGTTTATGTCTCCAGGGTCTGTGTGTTGTCATGCTGAGTAAACAGAAGATTATTTCTCATGTCTGTGTCAACAATAAAACTGGTTGGAAGTTCTTCAAATGAAGCCATGATGACGTACACGTGTGTTAAATATGTCTCACAATGGTTTTGTGTTTCCAGCTTTATGTAAGACATGGAATGTGTATTGTACATGCACAGCAGCGACTCCCATCGAAAGGTGGCCTGAATATCTCTCATGCAGCCGCTGCTCTGTCCGGTTGTGATGTCATGAGGAGCCGGAGTGATCAGGGAGCAGAGCCGCCGTACGGAGTTGTTCCCACCCTACTTCAGTGTGATCGGAGCACGGCTGATATGGAAGAGTGGCGACCTCTCACCTACGGTACCCCAACATAAAGAGAGACTTGACAGTATTCCTCTCAGCGCAGCCCCCTTCAGGGCATCAAGTTACTCATTTACAAAGATGAACAAACATCCGAGTGATGAGAGATACTTTAAAATAACAGAAACCATATTTGAGTGAAATGTATCAGACTTTGAGTTTTTTAGTTTGGCCTATCAGCTAACGGAGGGGGCGGGACTTATGACCTTATGTCAACCAGCCACCAGGGGGCGATCAGGAGCTGTTGAATACAATATAGGGAACAGATGTGGGGTCAATAAGTTAAGCGATCACTACATGCATTATAGTAACATCATTAATGAGCATAAATTACTCGAGACATTTGACTCTGCACATAAAATCTTTGCTTCATGATACATGAGAACAAAAGTCTTTGTTGTCTCTGCAAACATATAAAACAGCAGTGTGAGTTCCTCATCATACTTCGATGATGGGTAATGTTGGGAATGCTCAGCCAGACTTCTCTCCTGTGGATGAACGGAGCTATTACAGGCTCGTATCATCCGTCTGGTGGTGATCCAGCAGTTTGCAGCGCAGCCCCTCCCTCCTGCGAGCTGCAGGGGGAAGCTGGTCCTCTCTGCAGTCCGCAGTTAGCGCAGCAGACTGCAGTCTCCATCACACTCCTCCCTGCACTCCCCTGGCAGGTGGACAGGACACCTCAACCGGGGCAATGTGAGTATATGAGATCTCTCCTGTTATTCAGATGTGTGATTATATGTATTCAGAAATGTTAGATGCTTATTTTTGCAGCATCATGTTCAGGTGAAGTTGTTCATCGTTGGTTTTTGCATGCAGCAAATAACTCGCCTGGTGCACTAGTATAACTTGCTTCATGAGCAGATCAGGTGTATTTGAAGGGATTCTGATCCGCCCTAAATAACCTGTATTTTGTCTTTAATCAGGTGTTTTTGTTAGAATGTTAGAATGCAGAGAGTTTTGTCATCAAGGGGATTTAATGTGCGACTGAATGCTGATCTTCCGTGACCTTAAAACGCCCTTTGCATGTTAAAAGAGAGGAGGCTGATGATGCAGCAGATCTCTCTCCCCTCGCTCTCCTCTGAGCTGCGTGTCCCATTTCATCTCTGCAGTGCCGATGCAGAACGCAGCACACTGAGGCACGAACACACGATCACCGGCCGAAACTAAACCCGGCACCATTTCTTCATTGTGCCGCAGTTTATAATTCCCTTTGTTTTGTTAAGGAATGACCTTTATTCTCCGTCCGAGGTCTTTAACATTAAAGTTACTTCATATTTATTGTGACTTGAGCAGTTAATTTTATTGGTTTTCAAGAAAATAAATGATTGTTTTTGACTATTTTTCTTTAGTGCATGTTGACAGTTCTAAACGCAGGTGAAATTTACGTGTGTACGTGTGTGTGTGTGTGTGTGTGTGCGTGTGCGTGCGTCCTTCCTCAGGGCTTTCATCTCAGCAGTGTTGGCGGTGTTGGCCCTCGTGGTTGCAGCAGAAGGCCGTGTTGGGTAAGTTAACATGACTCCATGAACAGATGGACAGATTCCATAACCAAAAGTGTGTGGACACATAAACATGCAGCTTTCACAGCCAAGATTTTAGAACTTTCCTTCAGGGATCTACGACCTGGATGCGTTTGGGTACTGATACAAATACATTTTAGATTGAACGTCAGAAGCATCACGTGAGCTTAAAGGAGTTGTTGTGCCCGCTGACCACCAGGAGCAGCCTGAGGCCTTCAGCTGACTTCTGCCAGGTTCAAGGTCAAGTCTGAAATCTGATCATGATCATGCTTTTGATGCAGGTCCTCTACAATCCAAACTAGTGCACAACTTTGAAAATGAATCACACAACCCATCTGGTTTCTTCACCCTTTTGTTCAACTTTGTAGTTTCTAACACTTAAAGGTGCAGGTGTCCACACCTACCATACGACTCCAGGTAAATGCTAACTTCCTTAGCATGAGTCAGAATGGCAAAACTCATACTCGATACTAGGAACATCTGCTAGAAGGTTGCACAACCCTGTCCACATACTTTTGGACATAAATACATGGATGTATATGGATGTAGCTGGATAATGAATATGAATCCTACTGTCACTCTGTTATAGACCGAGTACCAACACCAGCTTCTGCACCGAGTCAAAGGAATGTCTGGAGTACGAACTGGTCTGCAAAACAGATGAATATGAGGCGGGTGGAACTCGAGCACAAACTACCTGTCAATCTAGCTTTCTACTAACGTCTAAGAGTTTTGACCTCTTTTCTCTGTTTGTGTGTGTTTAGGTGCGACACTACAGCCCCACTCGCTGGGTGTCCACGGATGCTGAAGCCTATTTCATGGGAGTGGGTGCGGCCATGGCCTTCAGGAGACTGTTCCAGTACATCACCGGAGCCAACGAAGGAGGTGGGACCAGGAGAGAACCGGGGTTTCATTCTATGTGTGTGCTTTTCTTTGCTTGTACCGACTGTGTTGTTGGCAGGCGTCGAGATGGAGATGACTGCGCCTGTCCTGGTCAAAATCCCGGAAGAGACCAAGATGTGGGAGCCGGCTATCTACACGCTCAACTTCCCGCTGCCTGCAGCCTATCAGGACAAGCCGCCCCCACCCACCAACGATAAGGTGAGCCGAGAGTTGCTTGACGTGGAGAGTTGAGGTTAGCTGCCCGTGTGTGCAGAATCCACTGTGACCCTGCCAACGTTTGATCCCTACTTCTGTCTCGTTCTCTCCTGCGCAGTTGTATTTCACGGAGATGCCAGAGATGGACGTGTACGTGAGGAGTTACGGAGGCTGGATGCTGTCGGTCACCTCCCGGCTGCACGCCCACCTGCTGACCAAAGAGCTGGAGAGAGTTGGAGCTTCCTACAACCACAGCTACCACTACGGGGTCGGCTACGACAGGTGAGGGCAAGCGGTACACCTCTGAGTGCGTTGCCGATTGTCGATCAATTGTCGTAAGGTTCAGTTCTGTCCGACCATCACCGTGTATACTGATGCTAATTTGGATCCATAAGTATTGATCCACCACCCCCCCCCCCCCCATGAAAAGGAAAAATGTCCACTCATAGCTTAGCAACCGTAGCCAACCCCAACCGAATTGAATTTTTCAGCATGTTGAACGTGGCTCTGCTGTTGTTCACCTGTGTGTCTGTGTGTCTGTGTGTGTCTGTGTGTGTCTGTGTGTGTCTGTGTGTGTCTGTGTGTAGTCCCTTGAAGCTTTTGAACAGGCACAATGAGGTGTGGTACGTGGCGGAGGGGGAGCCTGTCTGCACGGACCCCCAGCAGCCGACCCCGACACACCTGCTCAGGCAGATCCTGACCAGCTCGCCCACCGGTCGTCCATCTGACCCTCTCCCACACACACTCGCCGACTCAACCCCGCTCACGCCCTCCAACCTGTCATCAAACACCACATCCAACTCCTCAAGCGCTCCCTCCGACACACCCGATCTCCCCACCTCTAATTCCCCTACCGGTCCATCGACCCACCTCCCTGCCGTGTCTGAGTTCAGCCACCCCCCCACCTCCGCCCAGATCCTGGTGGACCCAACCACCAACTACACGGATCCCGTCTCCGTGAGCCCGTCCCTGGAGCCCCAGGGCGACGCGGCCCTGTGGAACAGCACGGCCAACAGCTCCGTGGATACACAAGCAGAGAGCAACCCGGTGGTCGAGCCCGCTGACGCTCGCTAGCACCGGATGGCAACACGACATCTACATAGAAGGATTAACAGCAGGAAGATGAGTTCTATTACTCTGCATCACCCCCAACTCCTTCTCATGGCACTTAATGTTCAACTATATGTTCTCCCACAGCTTCCTGTAGCCGCAACGCAGGACGTCATACCGCTGCATTAAGTAAGAAGTATGTATTAGTTAGAAATTTAGATATCAACGTAATTGTGTGGAAAGAAGCTCCTTTTAACAAAGTTTAACCCCCAAACAGACGTAGACGTCCGATGAATGTGTGTCTGACAGTACTTTATTCTAGGAAGGAAACTTCTCACTGTGCTCCAGCTGCTCGTGAACACGAGGTTCGACGCTCTAACGGATGATCCTGTAATCATTCACTCGTCTCTGAACGAGCCTCCGCTCCCTTTTTGGCTTCATGTCGGTTTGTGTTCTCGATCTGTGGCAACATGCTGGTGACTCATTGTGAATTCAGTCTGGATCTTTGGAGCAGCCTTAAATCCAATAGATTTCACCCCCCTCCCTCTGATACGAGCTTCCTCACCTGGACCTTCCTGTGGTCTGTAGTCTGTTGCAGAAGCTCCCCGGAGTCCATCTGAATGTGGTGGGACTGCCCCAAAGACCCGACTGAATCGTACCAGATCAGACAAGGCAATAATAATCAGTTACACTCCTAAAGCGTCTCCGAGCTGCATACTTGTACGTTCTGAGAAAGGTGCAATAAAAAACCATAACAAACTCTTGTTGGGCTCATTACATTGTTTGCTGTTTGTTTAAGAGAATCATTCACTCTGCTACGGTTTCTTTAAATATTTACCTCAACACATCTGCAGAAAACTTCCTTCATTAACAGATCAGGTGGTAAAATGAAGATGCACCTCGGCTGCTCTTTGACTACATCTTCTCAAAGCTCGTATCATTCGGTGACTTCAGGATCGTCACCCGGCGCAGCTGAGACGTCACTCAAAGGTCCCACACGCACACGGACATCCCACACGCACTGTTTCACCCGCTGACTCGTGCTAAGGACGTTAGCATTTCTTCTGTCTTACAGCAGAGACTTTCTGGTGACATGTCGCCCCCTGTTGGTGTGAAGCCGAAGCGCAGCGAGTGCGGAGGAAACACATTGAGACCGAGACGAGGTTCAATCAGTGGAGTTTAATCCAGCCTGTTATTTCTTACATGAAACATGAATGTTGGTCTGAAACACCAGATTTAATGACGTTACACTCCAAGAGAGCAACAGTCCAGGTTCTTCTGGCCTCTAAGTGATTAAGTTCAGTGTACAAAAGTTCCTTATACTCGTCCATTCACAAACTCACCGTTTCATCACCGTCATATCACGTTTGAAATAAGCTTTTATCAAATACATTTACAGATCTTTGAGTCGGTCCTAAAGTTCACTTCTGCATCACGTCGTTATGGCTCTTTCATGTCGCAAAACAAAGGTGCTTTGTCCCGTCTACCGAGAGCGAAATAAAAGGTCCCGCAGACAGAAGGCATTTACTCTGCTGGACAGGCCTGGTGCTCCAGTCAGAGGGGGGGGGGGACTGCGACCGGTCAAACTATTAAAGTTTAAAGAGACTTTTTAAAAGCAACTCTTTGTTGTGCAATTAAACAAAGATTTAATAAAACCTCCCTGTTTTCTCTGTACAGAGAGAAAGTTGTGCTGTTAACGTTTTCATGCACATGAAGGGAGCACGGATGGTTTCAAATATTTGTCGTTGAAGAATATTTCCGGTATTTTTGTCCATGTTTGGGGGTTGAAATGACTCATAGGGACCAAAATCATTTTAAATTTTGCAAAACCGAGTTGGTATATAAGCTGATAACTGCGAAATGGCTGCAATGCAACTGACGGGGCAACTGGCCGTCCTACAGAGAACGACATGTGAAGTCAACAGTGTGTTACAGTTGCCCCCCCCCCTCGTCAGTTGCAGTTATCACCTATACTGAACTAACTCCAGTCGTGTTGGTCCCTGTCAATCACTTTAGGCCAAAAAACACCAGAACTATCCTTTAAATCAAAGTGCACGATGTTTTGTGCATGAAGGGATCTGTTCGTTACTGATCTGTGACTATAGTGCTTTCTTTGCTCCTCACTTGGAAACGACTGCCTTCTTAGTAATGCTCGCCCTCCTGCTTCCTCCTCCTCCTCCTCCTCCTGCTGCTCCTCCTCCTCCTCCCGCATACCAGAGCTGGCTGGGGATGGTGAAGGCGTCCACGCTCATGCCCATGGTTTTGGAGGGGATGGCGCTGAACTGCTTCCTGTCTGAGCTGTATTTGTAGATGGACTCCACCTGGGCGGAGCCGATCGTCCGCGGGCCCACGCCGGTCAGCCGCACCAGCTCCTGGGTGTCCGTGTTCATGGTGTAGACGCCCCGGAACTGGCAGCTGGAGTCACGGAAGAGGATGAGGAAGTGGTTGGCAGGACTCTTCTCCATCTCCTGAGGTGGGAGATAGAAGGTTCAAAGTTACTCCTGAAAACATCCACGTGAACCAGTGAGTCACAGCAGAACATCCGTACCTCCACTATCTTGTTCTTCTGGGTCTCGTTCACCTTCCCGGCCAGGCAGCAGCGAGACAGAGCGTTGTGAATGATGAACTTATTGGACTTGAAGCTTGGTTCTTTGAAGAGCTTTGGACCTGCACAGGCAGACAGAGGCCCGGTTGTTGACCCAAACTCGTATGCACAATGTACAAGCCCAGTGTTCAGTACTCCACCTGTGTATTCTGGGGCGGGCGAGGTTCCGTTGGAACCCGTCTCCCAGTCCTTGTCCCCGTTCTGAGTCGCCAGTTTACTCGGCGTCACGCATCTGGCCGGGGAATCGGCACCGCTGTCAGGCAGAGATCAAACCATTGAGCTTTAAAGCATCTCAGCATTGCTCATGAGAAACACTGACATGAACAGATATTTAAGAGTCTGGCATCAACTGCAGATTTCAACTTATCGGTAGAAGGTAGGCAGCACCTGTGAACTTTCTTCGTGGCGTCGCCGCCGCCGCCATTGCTTCCCGGCTCATCTGTGGCCGCCAGGTTGAGGGACGAGTGCGAGTAGACTTTGGTCAGCTTGGAGGCTGCAAAAACAAAAGGACATAAAAGTCAATAAAATCTTCCACCGACGTCTCACTGACTATCTACATTAAATACTTCATCACCTGCTGGGCTCTTGGCTGGACTCCGGGACAGCTTGGACTCCTCCCTCGTCATGCTGCGAGGACGCGAGTGAGTCTTCTTAACAGAGGATCGTCCTTGATTGGACGGTTTCTGACGCAGCACCTTGTCCAGGTCCTCCATGATCCTGAGCTGATGCCGGCGAGCGTACTCCCCCCGCGTGAAGTCCCCGCGGCGCACTGGAGTGGCTGGAGGTGTAAGGGAAGGGGAGGTGGTTCCAGCTGGAGGCAGACTGGGTGGAGACGCCGCTGGTCTGAGGACAGACATGGAGACGTCACAGTAGCTGGATGGTTTGATCGAGAATCAGCACAAAACAAACCAGCACATTACCTTTTCTCCCTCTCTTGTTCGTTCCACTGTCTCCTCCTCTTCAGCTCCTCGGTTCTCTTCTGCTGTCTCTCCAGAAGCAGAGCTTTCCGCTGGGCCATCTCCCCCTCGCTGTGAACGTCCTCCTACAAACCGCACACACAATCACTCTCCACGACAGGATTCACGTGTTTGCACAACACCTCCGTCTCTTTTTCAAGCGCTCACCTGGAAGAAGAATCCGACTCCTCCTCTGGCGCCCAGCTCGTTCTGGTCCACGTGTGGTTCCAAAGCCTCCATCTGGTTTTCCTCCTCGCTCTTGGACTCAGCTTGTTGCTCTGGTAGATTCCCGGCTCCTGTGGTCGGATCCAGCTGCTCTGTGGGATCTGAGGGACCTCTGGCAGGCTCGGCAGCAGACTCCGTGTGGTCACTCATGGAATCGGAGGAGAACTCCTGCCCCTCGTCGGTCGGCTCATCACTGCCCCCCTCTGGCCCTCCCAGGGATGACAGTGACACCTCAACTATACTGCACCGCTTCCCTGCACCTCCCGTCCTCCCTGCTTCGCCTCCTGTGCTGTACGCAGCAGAAAGGGACAACGTCTCGCTCTCGAACGAGCACTCGGACGGAGCCCCCGAGCTGCTGCCGCCAGCAGCCTGAGGATGACTCTGTCTGAGCTGTGACATCATCACCGGCCCTTCGATCACCTCCACGTCCTGCTCCAGCTCCAGGCTGAACTGGGTGGGCGTGTCGCTGGAACCCGTGTCCGAGGTGCTCTCATCCGGCGCCGGCTGCTGGACCGGCTGAGGAGGCCCCTGAGGGGTCCGGGGCCCGCCGATGCGGAAGGACGACGAGGTCTGCACCTGACACTTGCTGGGGGACACCCGCCGCAGGTGGGGGAGGGTGTCCACAGTATGGGTGGTTGTCAGGACTCGATTGAGAGGTGGGAACTTCAGTTCAGAAGGCCGTGGATGGGGTTGGGGACGGGGGTGGTGTTTGGGGGGTGTTCGGGGGGTGGAGGAGGAGGAGGAGTTGATCTTCGTGCGAGGTGCAGGGCAGGAGGAGGAGACAAGAGTTTTCGGGGAGGTCGATGAGGAAAGAGGGTGAGAGCGCCGTGATGGAGACGACACCGAGGGAGAGGTGGTAGCAGCAGGAATCATCCAGGCTTTGGTGGTGCTCATGGTGGACGTCTTGGTCGGCGTTCTGGGGGGCGTCTTCGTCGGGGTGTGAGGTGGAGTTCTGGGTGGTGCCTTAGTGTTGTTTCTAGGTTTGGGAGGGGCTTTGTGGGTCATTCTGGTGGGTCTTTGGTTGCTCATGAGCTGTTGCTGCTGCTCTGTAAGTTTCTGCATGTCCTTCTGCAGCGACTGCAGAGCTTCACTCAGCTTCTGCACCACCTCGTTATACTCCACCAGGACCGCTTCACCTCCTTTCTCTGTCCCTTTCTCCTTCTCTTCTCCTTTCTTACTGTCAATAGAGAACGTGACCTGCTTCTCCAGCCGAGGCGGGTTGGAAACAGACGGCTTGTCTTTTTCTTTGTCTGCCTCCTTTTCTTTTTCTTCCTCCTGTTTCAGTTGCTCCTCCATGTGGGTGAGGCGCTCCTCCAGGGTGAGATTGTCCCCCTCTGCTCCCTCCCCACCTCCCTCACCTTGTTCCCTTTTCATTTGAAGGAAAGCGTTTTTTCCAAGTCTCTGTCTGTGTTTGGCGAAGATGGCTTCAATGCGTCTTTTTTGGGCTTCAATGCTTCTGCGTTTCTCCTCCAGACGAGCCCCCAGCTCCCAGGCCTCGGATCCTGGCTCCGGGCCCCTGGGACCGGGGCTGTCCTGCTGGCCTGGAGCCCCTGCTGGGGTGGAGGGCGTTTGTGGAGTTCCTGGGGTTGTTGGAGTCTGAGCAGACACAGACTCCTCCCCAGGATGTCTCCTCCTGCTGTCTCGTCGCTCAGCAAAGCTCGTCATGCGTGGACTGTTGCTGTTGCCGTGGTTACCCTGGTGGCTGCTACCGGGTCGAATATTTCCGGGGGCGTTTCTAGGGGTGTCATCAGATGCTTCAGAAGAGTCGACACTTCCATCTCGTAGCACAGAGTCATCGTCGCGCGACATGTCAGAGGTCTTTGCCGATCGGTCCTTCCTCTCTCCTCTTCCTTGCCTTTCATTATCTCCCGCCTCTCCGCCAACAGGCCGGTAGAGGACCCCCGAGCGACAGGGAGCGGAGCTGCTGAGCAGAGGGTTATCCTCCGCCGGGGAGTGCAGGAAGAAACCAGCAGGGGCCCCCTCGGGACATAACCTGGGCTCCGGCCTGGCTCCAAACACGACCCTCCCGGGTTTCTCCGCTGTCCTTCCTTTCCTCCGATCTTTGCTGCCGGGAGTATGAACAACCTGCATCGCCTCCTCGATGGTGGGCAGCTCTCCCAGAGGTGGCGTGTGTGCATAAGTGCCCCAAGCAGGTCGCTGCGTTGGAGCCGAGGCACTGACCAGGTGGCTGAGGTCCTCAGGGGGGCTGTACGGAACACGAGTCATCCCTGTGGAAGGCATCGCTGCGGGGATGCCGGCGCTGAGGCTCTCAGTGCTGACGGAGCGAAAGACAGAGTCTATTGGATTGCCCATGACAATATCAACATCACTGTCCAGCCCAAATGGGATGCTGAAAGTCACTGCGGACAGAGGACGACTGCGGGAAGGTGGACGATGACGGAAGGATGGAGAAACGGAAAGGTGTGTGTGAGATGAAACAGCAGAGACCACATAAGCCAAAGGAAGAGGATTCAGAAAAATTAAGATAAAATACGAAAGCAACAGAAACCACACTCAGCTCTTCAGTACCTGATCTGCTTCTTTGTCCAAGGTTTGTTCTCTGGAAAGACAAATAACATCTGGGATGAATGTCGTGTAGAAATAAAAACATGCACGTACATGATGTGTTTCTTACCTGGAGACACCGGGGAGCAGATGGGCACAAACGGCTGCTTGAAGATGAAGGAAGGAGAACCACTGAAACGAGATGGTGCAATGCCGTTCATTCACTTATCAACCAATCAACCAATTATCCATCAATTATCAAGTCAAGATTTCAATATCAAATAACTGAGTAAAACCAAACTCATCACTTTGATGAGAACTATCTAAACTGATAGAAGCCATCTTGTGGGCGGGGCTTATGGACGTTACTGCAACCAACCACCAGGGGGCGATGGAGATCTTTTGGCTCACGTTGTCTACCAGTATATTCGGTTACGTTAGTGGCTGGTACCTGTTGCTGTTTCCACTGACGGGACTCGCACAGAACAGCAATCCTGAGACATCTGAAAGATCCAGAAGCAGCAGGTTGACCGTCATTGGTGACATTAACCGTCAACAGAATATCATCAGTAACAGAGGTCACGGACCTGAGAGGTCGATGGGTTGTATCGGCTGGACGAAGTCGGGCTTCTTGATCTCAAACCACTCCAGCAGCTCGGCGAGGAAGCTCATGATGTTCAGCTGAGCAGAAAAGTTTATCATTGTACGTTTGAATTGACCTGATGTTGGCATGTGGTGTACAAATAAACTGAACAGGTGATGTTGCTCACATGCAGAGCCGGCGGGGCGTACAGGAGGTCCTCCAGAGGAAGAGGGCAGCACTTCTGTAACGTGCTCTCACAGAACTCTCTGATCAGCTGCAGGTTGTAGAGACTGTCGGCCACCGACATGGTGTCCTTCAGGCACACGTCTGCAGAGAATCAGATACAAGGACACACATTCAAACGACTGATATTACTGCTTTACAGAGCTCGGAAATGCTTTGGTACATTATAATTAGCATAATTATGACGTATTTATTCAGTAAGAGGGAAACTTTGCTCCCTCAGTAAACACACTCAACTCTTCCTGTCAGTTAGGCCCAACATGATTAGTGGAAGCAAAACATCACATAAATAATTCATCATCCTGTGTGTGTGCATGCATGTGCGTTTACGTTTGAATACTGTGTGTGTGTGCGTGTGTGTACCCTCTAGTGGCAGCAAGCCGGGGCAGTAGAAGTGCAACAACGCAGCGATAGCGCAGCCATTAGACAGATCTTTGACCGCAGAGACCAGAGGGAAAGTAGGAGTCAGCTTAGACTGCACCTTGTCCTTCCTGTAGCGGATCTAAAGAAGGAAGAGAGGGATGAGAGAGAAGACGAGTGCAGAGAAGAAGAGTTGTGCAATGTCAAGTAGGAGGCAGAAATAGTGAATGTGCACATGAAGAGAAAAGAGTGGGGGGAAAAAAAGGTTACGTCTCAGGTCGGGAGTGTTACAACTAAAAGTGGCAACCAGACAGGGAAGTCTCCCTTCTGACAAAGAAAATAACAGTCGACTGAAACTGTGAAGCCAAAGAAAACTGCAGTGAAGAAAAACCCCACAGAAACAAAGCGCAGGACCGACGATGCTTTCATCAACTCACACACATGAACACACATTCAGCAGCCAGGAGAGGCAGACCCAAAGCTCAGGGAGGCATCGCAAAGAGGGAGAACTGAAGGAAATAAACAACGGACAGAAAATAATGTGCAGGATTATGAAGACTTGTGTCCTCTGATGTCCATGCAGCCACTGACAACATGAGTCTTCACTTCTGATCAGGAACTCAAACAAATCAAAATGAATTTTACAGAAACAAAAAAAAAACTCTGATTATCATGTGACTTGTTGTAATGTGCATTAAACTACACCCAGGAGAAAAAACAACTTCAACTGGTTACTCAGCCTTGTTTCAGGAGGACAAAGGTCAGCAGAGGTTTGGACTCCAGTCACAGAAGTTGGACCTGAGACAGACTCGAGTCACAAATTTGATGACTTCTGACTGGACTTGAACGACTAGATACCCTCCCCGAGCCCGGAAAGTTCAAAGATGATGACGGGAAATATTTTTAGTCATCCACTTTGGATAAATCCGTCAGCTGCCAATCAGGCTGCAGCGTGCAGGTTGCTGCAGCGTGCAGGTTGCTGCAGCGTGCCGGTTGCAGCTGCAGGTCGCAGCGTGCAGGTTGCTGCAGCGTGCAGGTCGCAGCGTGCAGGTTGCTGCAGCGTGCAGGTTGCAGCGTGCAGCAAAGGAAGTTGTGTGTCGGTTCAGGTGGACAGAATCATCCCTGCAGCTTTCAACAGAGGAAGCGACAAAAAAAGGAACAACTTCAACATCTGACGATGCACAAATAACGGATTGATCGTAGCTTGAGACCTACACGGCATTACCTTTGTAAAGGATGCACCAGAACTTAATTAACCTGCAGCCATCACTTGGCGATAGAGTGTGAAGACTTGAGGCTTACTGAGGACAAGAAAAGGACTCGGTCCCACCTCTGAAGTTCAATGTTAAACTGTTAAATCGAGTCTTCTCACGCCTCCTATAACATGGCTTTGTAGCACACACAAACACACAAATCAATAAAACAAATAAATAGTGTTAAAAGCTCATGAGGTTGAACGGATCCATCCAACCTCGGGGTTGGACTGGCGATTAGTCCGTCAGTCAGTCAGTGATCCACATCGTGACAGAGACGTGTGGCGGCCGGTCAGTCTGTCGGTCGGTCGGGTGCGTTGCTACGGGAGATGTGGAGGATGTGAGAGAAGAGCGAGGTGTTATACGTTACCACTGGCGGTTTATTCCCTGACTCCTTCAAACAAAAAGCGATAGCATGCTGGATGGGGGGATGGCAGAGAGAGGGACACAAGCATAAATGACAAAGGGGCCGGTCATCATGGGGACCGTCACACCACATAGTCACATGGGAGAGAAGAGCGACAGGGGAGGAGGAGGAGGAGGAGGAGGAGGAGGAGGAGAGGCAGCGGACAAACGAGGTGGGCCCAGAGCTAGTTCAATAATCCCTCCCCCTCCTTCAAACATCTCCTTCTCCCCCACGGCTCCGATAATCTGGGCAGTTTGAGATGAATCTGACGACTCAAAGTAACAAAGTCAGAAGCTCCTCCAGGTCCAACATCTCACCGGTGGATCAGAATAATCAATCAATAGTGGCATCGAATCGGTCAGTTGAAAAGGTCAGCAGATATAAATTCAAATGATACACAACGTTTCATAACAGGACAGATAAACATATGTATGTCTGGCATTTCCAGCAGGCACATTAACGTCAGCCACGGCGAACGGACAGACTGAAGAAGAGGAGGAGAAGTGGACACTTACGGGGACGAGCTTCCAGTACCAGCGGGTGGATTGACACTGCTGGAGGACGGAGGCAGACCAGGGGAGAGAACAGAGAGGCAGGCCAGCCCGTGTTAGAGGCTTCAGCAAGGACGACTTTATGAGAGACACTTGGTAAGTAACCAAACAAAGAGTGTGTGTGTACCGATTCCTGCGCCGGCTGCAGGTCGGTGCACGGCTGCGTCTTGGGAAGCTCCTCTTCCTCTGTGCTTTCTCTCAACTTCTGGTTCAGCTGGAAGGACGAGACAAACATGCTATAAATGTAATAGTTTTTGGGACATTTGTAGAGACGTTTACTGGAAACCTCCAGATTCCTGAGATAAGATTCATCCTCACGTCAAGCAGGGTAAACAAAAGACTTACTAATTGATAACATTAACTGCGGCCCTGTTCCAATTCGCTGGGCCAGTGGACTTGTACTGTGCTTGCTGGCTCATTAAATCTGCTCTGTGTCCTAATAGCTAATATTTGTGATTGAAAAAGAAAAGTGGTGATGGACGTCCACACTGTGCGTCGGTGCGTCGGTCTCACCCTGTTGACCCAGAAGAGCAGCGCGTTTTCCCACGGAGCACCGACGCCCATCTGCTCCGCCTCCGCCGCCATCTTCACCCTGCCCACAATCTCTTTAGCAGCCAGCGACATCAGCGCATCGATGAGGGCGAGGTGGGCGTCCTGCACCAGTCAGGGATAAGAGGAGACAAGTTAACTTACTATTTGTCATCATCAAATTTCAACCATCCCATTTACAGTCCGGAGAGGAGCAGACTGTCAGAACGATGCCCACTGCTGAGGGTGAAGTTTGGGTTGAACAGTTTGGAGACAAACACAACCAGATGTTTCATCTCTGTAGCCTTCGTAGAATCATGCAGAGCTGTTGCATTGGATTGTAATTCATTCTACAGGTGTACCTAATAAAGTGGCCAGTGGGTGTGTATGTGGAATCTCAACTACAAATACAAACGAACCGCACCATCTTAATGGGGACGTAGCTGAGGTCCTCCTCCGTGACGTCCACATCCTGGAGCTTCGGGGAGAAACCTTTCTTGGTGAGGAACTGCAGCAGGGCCGAGTTGTCGGCCGGGGAGTCCTGCGGCGTCGGCACAGAGGCCCCCTGCCCCTGGACCAGCAGGGCCTGAGCTCGGCAGTAGATCTCCGGGGAGAGAAGCAGCTTGGAGACGGCCGGCTTGAGGTGCTCTTGTTCATACTGGTCCTTGTAAAACGGCTCCCGCAGCTCCACAGGAACATTCTCTGCAGATGGAGAGGGGAGATTTACTGAAGGGAAGCTCATTATTTCAGTCATTCTTCTAATAAGAAGCTGCAAGATTTCCTTTCCTTTCCTGCAGATTTAACAGATGGAGAGAAAACTGTTTCCCTGCATTGTTTCCTGCAGAGGAGGGGAACTGAAAATAATTGCTTTGTCAGCACATTGTCCCAAAGACAAAGGCCACGCAGGCTCCAATGAGACTGCAGCTCCACAACATCTTCGGTTCTGGGAGAGAGAAGTGAACAACTGATGGATGAAGGTGCAGACGTCTCGCCACGACTGAAATTAGGTGACAGTTCGTGACAGTGTCTCTGCAGGGAGCCTGCTGGAGAGGATAATGTCATCATCTGCAAGAACAGCTCAGCTACGTTAGCCAGGCAAGTGTGTGTGTGTGTGTGTGTGTGTGTGTGTGTGTGTGTGTGTGTGTGTGTGTGTGTGTGTGTGTGTGTGTGTGTGTGTGTGTGTGTGTCACGCAATCTGTGAAGTAAAGGAAGCTCAGAAGACTACGAGTGGGCCATTTCATAGACGGCACACTTCCCTGACTGACCCATATTCCAGCTCCACAGCCTCTGGAAGGCTGCTCAAGCAGTCGGGATAATCCTGAAGATTGGAGCAGACTTTCTACTGCCTGAAACCTCCTCATTTAATCTACAGTCACTCCTTCCCTCCTTCACCCCTTCAACCGTCCATCTCAGGGCTGCAACTCAACGTGGATGCTGCTTCTTTGTTTATCATCTTTGTAACCTACTTATGTTATGTAACTTTCTCCTTGTCAAAGAGGAGCAGAGACACACACACACACACACACACACACACACACACACACACACACACACACACACACGGCCATGAAATCTGCCTGTGTCGCGACATAAACACACTCCACCGCCGTGATAAAC
>CAAKHC010016380.1:9325-28293 GCA_901007825.1 Macroramphosus scolopax | reverse complement strand
TGATTTCAAGAGAATGAGTCGGTTCAAGAGGTTCGACAGCTCAGCCGATCAACCGCACGCCTGCAGGACCAATCACAGGCCTGCAGCATCTCAGAACATCCTGAGATCAACTACAGCTGATGAACAAGCGGAGAACCTCTGCACAGACATCGCCTAACAGAAGCTGACTAACGTGTGCGAGGCCTTGACCCCGACCTCTGTACTGCGACCACACATATCCTCCTGCAGGTGAATTGCATCTTCACCTCCGTCATATCTGGGGCGCACTGAACCATCAGGTCTGTGCCTGTGTGAGTGTGCATGTGCAAACAATACAAACCTGCTGCTTGTCCTTCTTGTGTATTTTCATCTTCTATCCCTTCACTGCATCTGCGAACACAATAAAAAGGACACGATTCACATTACTTGCGGAAATGCACACAAAAAAAACAAACAAGCAGTGTTTTGTCCTGCAACATCGGAGCCACAGAGCGCCGATGTTAATAATAAATGGAAGGTGACTCACACAGACAAGTGCAGAGCCCACTTCTGTGCATCCGGCACAAAAGCCATTCATAAACCCCCCGAAACAAGAATATGAGGCGTTGAAAGAACACAACTTCAACAACCTTTCTGAGCCTTATTAGGAGACGAAGGTTTGCAGGGCCGAACCTCCTGCACATTCCAGACACACACATTCACTTCTGGAGGCGTCTGAGGACAACTAGTCGTCTGCTGCTGGTCACTGGTGACCTGATGAAGCAGCCGAGCTTCATCACCAAGCGGAGAACGACCCCGTCATGCACAAAGCAGAGATATATAGACGTCCCCATCACTGGTCTGACGGACGAGTTCAGAGGGCTTTTATATATCACGACAGGAACACTGACAGATGATAAATATCATGAATGTACGAGGGTGTCGTGTTCAACATGCCGGAGCCTCGACGAGGAAGGTGAAAACACAAAGAAATACAACCAAAACAGGAAGTGTTTCACGGTGGATGAACAACTCACGTGTGAAAGTTTCAGTTTCGGCAAACAATTTGAACTTAAACAGATTTTGTTTGAAGAACATGCAGAGACGAGTGACGGGAGAATGAACGTGTTCTTGTATAATTAAGACCATTTGAAGAATATTGTGCTAACTCAGCATCTCATTAAATGACCACCGGTTGACCCTCTGCAAGACAGGAGATTCTCACCGCTGCAAGCTGCCGTCCACACCTCTGCAGGGAGGACGACAGAACCAGCTGCTGACCAGTCGCTTGCAGGAAACCTCCGTATGTAACTGCTCCTTCATGCAAGAACAAAGCGCTGATATTGAGATCAATACTTCTGAAAACGAGGGTAATAAGAGATGAATGCCAGACGGACAAACTCTGCTTTGTATTCTGTTTGGAAGCAGCTGAAACGGTGTGAAGACACCTGTTCGACACGCGGAGAGCAAACGAGTCGATGAGTCTTAATTGTCTAAACTAAAAGGTCACAAATGTGGACTCGTGTTTACATCAGAGCAATTTGACATTTGTGTGTTAATAGCGCAGCAATTTCTCAACAAACTCTTCAATGATGCTTCAATGAATGTACACGATCACCTGTATCGATCTCCGCGTGATGGAAACTTTAACACATCATATCACAGCTACAGCAGCAGATACTGACATGTTTCCAACTGGCACGCTGGAGCGTCAATAAATATTAAATCATCATCAATGAAGCGCCGGCGCGTGTCATCACTGTGTCGGGGCCATTAATGACACCGACTGTTTGAAGTGCAGGAGGAAGTCAACCAAAGTTATCAGAGATAACACACAGGAGATAAGATACAAGAGCTGGTTAACAACATCAGACTTGTCCAGTCTGGCAGGTTCACACAGATTCAAACCACATTTAGTATCCAGCAGACGCAGTCGCAAACCGGCCACTACTGACCGGCACACTTCCTGCAAACCTCCTGCACGGTGCAGCGCCAGTTAGTCACACACACTTACACACACACCAACACGTTCACACGAACACACACAGCCACGCAGGCACACACACACATGCGGATCTGGTCAAGGTGGCTTGGGATTTTGGGACACTGACATTTATGAGACCTGAGTATATGACGGGTATTAACAACGCTTATATCCACTCATATCTACTGTTTGTCTTTGTACTGTGACTCCACTGGAGCAGCTGCACATGATTCACTGTTACAGAGAAACAACAACAACAGTCGGTCAGCCCCTCCGACGGCCGTCCTGCTGTCTAATCATCCATCTGACGGTCATCAACACAACACACAAGGTGTCTGCAGCAGCCGGACGTATGTTTGTTTACTGTCGGAGTAGCAGAGAGTTCAGAGTCGACTGTTACGTCAGCTGATATTGTTCCTGCTCTCTCTTATCGCTTCTGCTGTATATTTCCATTTCTGTCGTCAGACGATGACGCCACACACACGCGCACACACACACTTTATATTTTATTGATCTGTTCTTTATTCTTCGTACACAATGTTTTATTCTATTTTAGAATTATATATTTCATTTTAAGATGCAAGTTTTATTCTGTAGCTTTTATTACTAAATTACTGATATTTCTCAATGAAGCATCACAGCCAAAGTTTTTCTTGTATAACCGGCTCGTCAATAAACTTATCTTGACTCTTGAAACTGCATTAATCTGTGTTAAAATCATTATTCTACGGTTGCGATGACATCAGAAGACAATAGATTGTAACCTGCGGCGGGCGGAAGCCGGAGCGGATCGATCTCAGGAACTACTTCTACATATGAAATGAAAATACTGGCCACATCTAACATCAATATATAATATATAATATAATATCTCAATATGTGTGGTCACATGATCCAACACAAACATGTGGAAACACACTAGGAGGCTTCAGTTCAAGTGTGTGTCACGTGCCCACCGGGCGTCGTATCCTCAACTTAGGGAATCAGATCACAATACGAGAAGCTGGAAATATTTGGTGTTTGTGCTGCAAGTTGCAGATTAATTTTCTCTAATTGTTTTATCAATGAATCCCTCTGATCTCTGGCCACATGATTCTTGATTACATTCAAAACTCAACAACAAAAACAATAAAATCTTAATTCTTCTTCCATGTGACAGGATATGTTTTCTGGTCTAGAAGCATCATGAATCTGCATCCAGTCACATGATGAGTTTCCATCAGGATGTGACGTAGGACATCAGATCTCCAGACTTGGTTGACCTACATGCAGCTCACAGCTGGACACTGAACATCAGACACAGTCTGCGTGGACCCGAGGAGTGACGAGTAGAACAAGGACCTCGAGGTCCCACGCGTACTCTGCATCATCATAAACACATTTTAGGGAACTTATCTGTGTGATATATCCTGAGATATATGTGATCATTCATCTCAAACTCAAAGAAAAAGGGCATCCAACAAGTGGATAACTCAAAGTCCAGGTGAGAACACACTCAGGATCACTCACAACACAACTGGAGGTGGTCTGGACCACAACTGGAGGTGGTCTGGACCACAACTGGAGGTGGTCTGGACCCCTGTTTGCAGGTGGTCTGGACCATATTTTAGAGGTGGTTTGGACCTCATCCTTTTAGTATCTGTGAATGAATGAATGTCATATGAGCAAAAAGGCATCAGATGTCTAGCAGCACCAACATCTTTGCCACCATGACCAAAAAAATGCAATTCAATCAATCGATCGATCTAATCCGACGCCTAATCTGGCTACAAACCTAATCCGAAGCCTGTAGCCAGACGCCAGTGGCGTCCTGCCCTGCGGGCGAGAGACACGCCTCTACTACTGGAGCAGAACATTCAGTCCACACAGCAGCTGACATCAGAAAGATATTCTGTTGCTTCTAAATTTCTCTGACTCATCAGGTCACATGTCAGGTTAGAACCAAATCACAGCACAGACGTTGTTGCTGATTTCACCAGACGATTATTAGAGTTCCAGCAGCTCGGAGGCGACACGCCGCCGCTGTGTTAATACCACATGTATAAAAGATGTTAATCCAAAGTAAGAGACCGCTCGCAGCTTATCTGGTGGGTCAATTGGTTAAACATGAGTTAACTAATCAGCTGAGGCCAGTCTGGATGAACACAATCACTGTAATCGATGCCACCGCTGCCCCCTTGCTTCTTCATTAATTAATTCCTTTGAGTCTCTCGTGTGCCTCCGTGTTTCACCCTCGAGAGCAGATTTCAACAGCAGGTCACCGGCTTCCCTTTTGTCCACGTAAAGAGCAGGTGCATTTTGTAAACTCGGTACATGACGCGTCCCCTGCTTAACATGTGGATGTGGAAGTAGTATCAGTGACACAGAGCGTCACCTCCCAGGGATCACTGCAGCATCTGTCCAGATGTTTCCACCCAACCAACTCCGAATATAATATCAATAAAGGGATTTAGACGTGATGGAATAATAACGGTCAGTCAGTAACAACCTTACAGAAGCGCCGTTCCATCAGTGTCCCAGTAAGTCACATCAAGTTTGTGAGCATGTTCAAATACCAGAGCCCTGAGACTGGCTCAGCTAAATGGAATGCAGCCATCATTAATGTTATTAATGCCACCTGTGCTTTTCTTTCTTTGGCAAGTCCAAATGTGAAAAGGGTCCACAGCATCAGTCGGGGGTGATTGTATTAATGAGTTTTCTACATTTTATCAACAGTGTTACGAGAGAAGGGAGTCATCAGGTGAAGGAGGCATCAGGTGAAGGAGGCGGGACCAACTTCTACCCTTCATCCTTACACACCTGTCACTCAGCAATATTGAAGCAAGAGCGGCAGGAATGAAACGGCCATCTGCTCTTCACTCGTGCTGCCGGATCGGATTCGGAGGTTCAATTATGAAAACAGATACACTTTAGTTTGACAGACGCCGATGAGGAACGTGCACGTGCACAAAAAGAAAGGGACGCCAGATGTGACGGGGACGAGACATCTACGGCGAAGTTACTTTTTTGTGTTTCACATCATTGCGTGATTAATATCAGCGTACTGCAGGTCAGACAAACCGAGCTGGACGCTCCGTCCTTTAATTCACCATTTTTAAAAATTAGCAATGGATTCATTGATTATATTAGAACAATGAGGTGCTCCAGATAAACTTCATTTCCACTCTTTCAGTGAATCATATCTAGAATAAAATACATCCAGAATTTATTTTTAGAAACTAAAAAGAAAAAAAAAAAAAAAGGGAAAGTAGGTGATCCAGCAGACGTTGCCAGAGCCGCCGCAGACAGAAAATCCTCCTCGGCCGTCTCAGTAGAGCGCCTCGTTCTATCTTCACTGACCTTATTCCCTTCACTGAACCACTTGCTCCGGCAACGAGACACGGAGACGAGGCTAACTGTTGCTGCGTCTGAGAATCATCAGGAAGCAAGTCACTTCGGGGACGTGGAGGAGCCTCCAGCTGGGCTAAATCAACCAAATTCATCACTGCTTTCTTCTGTGCGTGTGCAGGCACAGAAGACGAGAATGCATCTTTAAAAATGGACCACGGCTCGTCTACGCTCGTTTCCTGCCTTGGCACACAGTTCTGTCGGACGCGGTTCACGATACAGTGAAGACTCAGCGTTCTCATATGTATTCCATCAATATCTGAAAATCAACTCAGTCTAAGACAGGTTCTCTCCTGCCCCCCCCTCGCTCCCGGGATCCAGCTGTGACCTCGTCCACTGTGACACTGACATGTGAGCAGTATGGTGTTCTATATTTACGCTCACAACTGAATCCTCCAGCTTTTTCCACTCGTTGAGTCACATCATCACACTAAACCCGCCGCTTAACTTACTGCTACAGCTCACACGTGAGACCTGTGTTCAGCTTCTATTCAAAACTCTTTGCACTCACAACTGGAAGGGCACTCGGAGCCCGTTGTAACAGATCTCCCTCCGAAATTTCATGGGTTGTTCCTTTGGGCCGGGCCACACCCCTGCACCAAGTTTCATGCAAAGCAGCCTGGTATGTCTTTACATAGATCTGCTGATGGACGAACAAATGGTGTCGAGAACTTCACCTCCTTTTGAGGAGGTAACTTTCAAGTGAGAGCAGATTTGGCATCACTTCTGAACACCCCCCCCCCCTCCCACTTAATGTTTAGTCTGAGAGGATAATGTTTTTTACAATTAATTGGCTATTTAAATTTTAAAAAAAAAGGGAAAAAAGCACTAAATCAGCACATCTGAGAAGCTTTTCTGTCAATAAACCGTCTTAATAATTAATGGAATAGTTTCTGCCCCTGATAGCTTAAGGGGGGGGGGGGGGGGGGGGGTGTGTCTTTGGTTAATAACTAACCTTGAATATAACAAGATGCAACCGGGGTCTAAAAAATCCTCATCTTTCCACGAGTATCCAGTATTCTATAGATGTTTTTGATTTTCAACGCCTGCACATCCAGAATACCTTCCAGCTGTGCCGCAGCTCATCATATACCGTGACAACTCCTCCCCCACGATAACAAATATTCATCTAGTTAAAGATATATTCGCAAACACTATGTTTACATGTATTTATCCCGGGGTTAGATTATGAATCCTGCGAGTATCTGTGTTTGCATTATTCAATGGAAATCACTTCTTCCAATGTAGTTTTTTTTCTTTTCACTTAATTGATTCAGGTTAGTATTTGAGTGTTTGCACAGCTTCCTGTATGACTGCAAGTGGTTTGCAGGAAAAAAAGATTTTAATGGTACCGTTTTTATTTACTGTATATCGTCATTCAGCTTTAAGTTCTTCTTGTCCGCCTCCAGATCAAACTTAGATCTCTCGTCTCCAACAGATCCTACAATGGTAACAACACGGATCTCTTAAAGAGCAGAGAATGTGCACGACAAGGGAAAGCTGCTCTACCCAACATGAAATCTATTATACTCTCTCCCTTTTCCTTTAGTCTCATAATTAACTTCTCACCCCTCCTAAATCAGACCCAAAATCAACTGATTATCATTTAATGTGCAGCCAGTGAAATTCCAATCTCGTCCATCATTATAAACTTCCGACAACAAGGTGAAGTCGTCTGTATTTCTTTTTGTTACCCTTCACTTTACAATCCATGGAGGAAATTAGGACTAGATTCTTAAATTTATCTACAACAGGTAGAAACATTCCACAATAAAAAAAAAGTTTGTCACCTGACGTTAGCTCATCAAATTGTTCATAAGTTGTCGATGTTCAATGCCAACACTGGCTGGTTGGAAAACATCTGCCACCACGTCAGTGGCACATAACGGATTTTTATTAAATACATATAACAAGAGCTAACTTTGCATGCAATTCTTCAACTTCTGCTTCAAAAGTCAGCTACCTGGACGACGTAGTAGGTGGCAAAAGTTCTTTATTTTACTGAAAACCCAGGAAATTGTTTTGATCGGGGTATTTCTGCAGGCAGACTATCAACCATGTAACTCACCCAGAGAGTGAAGAATCAGACAAACTAAAATCACATAAACCTGCATGTATTCTGGCTGTGTGGAGGACACAAACAGGATGGTGCAGAGCCACTTATTGAATGGTGTTACTGCTTCATGATGAACCCCTGCATGCAGTGAACCCACACAGGTACTCCTGACCTACAAAACAACTGCTACTGAAGAAGAAAAAACAACTGCTTAACTTTACACCAAATGCCGAGGTTTTTTTTTTTTGTTCCTGACAAATCAGCAACTTGCCAAATACATTCTTGTCAAACATCCAGTGGCGATGCTAGCAGGGAAGTAAACCGACTAGAGCATCTTCACGTTACATATCATCATCCCTCTGGTCAGACCACAGTCTTTGAGTTTAATTAGCTGCTAGCACCCTTTGTCTGTTATCCAGGGGTGTTACACCTGGTCAGGTGAAAGAGTGCGCCTGCACCTGCACACTCATCCAGGGTTACAGCTAGGAGTGCATCAAGCAGCTAGCAGGCTAACACCCTAGCTTACATCACTTTGGGGGGGGTTTGGCCACAATGAATGCTAGCAAAAGCAGGGGGCTAACACACGGCTAGCTTGTGTGTAGCCAGCCCTTGGGTTGCCACAAGTTGAGAGAGCTAGCTAGGAGGAGGGGGAAAGAAGTTCCCAGCGAGCAAAAACGATGAAAACACACACCACACACGGACAGAAGAAAAAAAGACACAGTGTCCCGGTTCATGCTAGCACCCGTAGCTATCGAGCTAGCTCTCTCCGCTAGCTGTGTAATGTCACCGCATCGCTGTTGTAAATACATTATAGCAGCATTCTCCTTACACGTGTGGACAGCCTCTAAAACTCCTTCTCGGGCACATCTCTCCACCGAGAAACCCTCCCCGGCAGATGGCTCACCTGCTCCGGACGCCGGACACACGCTCTCACCGGCGAGACATCCCCCAGTTAGCCCGAAAAAACACTGGCGCTTTTTATTTCCAAGGACACAAAATCGCCATGACAGTTTAGAAAAATGCATAAAAAATTAGCAGGCGAGGGAGGGAGGAGGTGAGGGGAGGAGGAGGAGGAGAGTGTGCAGAGGAGGAGGAGGAGTGGAACTCCGTGCTATATCAATTTAATCCACATAAAGCTATAGCAGCTCCGCGGAGTTCATTCAGTCTGGATGCCGGAGTCCTTCACTGTTAGTCCGGTCCAGACAACCCCGACACGTCCGCTCCCCTCGCCGCCGCATCCACAAGTTAAAGGGCGCTTCTTACCTAAAATGGCCACTGCAGCAGCCAAAAACACAAACCTGCTTTTTTTATTTGGTGGAAGTTTAGCGGCGGCAGCGGCTGTGTGTCTGCTGCAGCCAGCCTAACCTTACCATCTGGATCCAGTAGCAGCTCAGCGTTTCAGATTTTTCCATTGGCTGCAGCCTGCGCAGCTGGCTGCCTGCATATTTCCATTGGCCCCGCAGCTGTCAGGCAAGCAAACCGAGCGAGTCTCTCCCGGGTTTGTCTGAGAGAGCTACAGCGGCAGCCCCAGGCAACACCATTGTGTATTGTTTGCATTGTTTTCCTCCCTTCCTGGTGATCCGCACACTGATGCGAGCCTCACGCACATTGCGCGTTGTTTATTCTAGGTGTTGTTGTTGTTCTGTTGTTGTCCTTACCGCACAGTTGCAGGGAAATCCTTGTTGTAGCAGGGGAAGCTTCCCGCCGCACCGCCCGGCTGGCTCCTGTTGTCATTGAAAGGGAAGGAAGGGAAAAAAACAAGCGTTCAGCTTTCAACCCTCCCGATGCAACAAAATGAAAGGGGTTTACATTTCTCCTCTGCTGCCTGCATCCACCAATCATGTCGCCTTGTTACTCCTCCATCATTGCCGGGTTTGAAGGGCGGAAGAAAAAAAGAAATAAGCCATTCACGTCTTTTTGCAGATCAGGTTGCGTTTCCCGGATGTTCCGTTTGTTTTCTGGACTTTAAATCCCTCCGTGAGCTGCACTGTTCGTCCGATGCCCTGTGGATTTCAAGGAGGTGTTTTGTCCTGTAGAACTGATGGGAGTGTTGCCTTCTATTGGGGACCTACAACCTTCTTTCCTTTGCTTGCTCCTGGAAGAGGACAGCTGCTGTTAAATGTCCAGTTACTGACAGTGTATGAAACCCATGACCGGTCCTTCACTTACGGATGGAATCATAAGGGGCATTAAATGAATCCCTCTTTTGCTGAGGATCCAACTTCCAGAGTGTCTGATTTAGACCAGCGGTCCTCAAAGTGGGGTCCGAGGACCCCCTGGGGTCCTTGAGGCTGTTCCATGGGGTCCCTAACATTTATTTACAGGTAATTCCATCCATGTGTGATGGTTTTGGTCATGGGTTTCATACACGTTCAGTCATAAAACATACAAATAAAAATTCAGGGACCCTGGGACATGATGTTATCAAATAGGGGGCTTAGGTGTAATTTGTAACAGGGGTCCTTGACATGAAAAAGTCTGAAAATCACTGCTTTAAACAACAGGTGTTTCCATTTGCCCAAGTTCATGTCAAATAATGTTGTATGATAACTTCACACTCACTGAGCCGCTGTGATCAAGATATACTGTGACCAGTGTTGGTTGGTAGCAAGTACTGTATTACAAAAGTTATATTTCATCCCTCGGTAACAAGTAGACATGATACAATCTCAGTAATCACATCCCGATTCATTTTCATAATCATCCCGTGTGCACGTCACAAAAATAAAAACAAACTTTACCATGAACTTAGGTTAGCACGCCGGCTCAGAAGGTAAAAACATGCGACTCAGCGGCTCGAAATATTCCAGTTACTTTGATATTGTCTGAAGGAAACCTGGTTGTCAAATGTAAACTCAGGTAAAGGTTCTACGACTCCAAAGATGAGCCCTCTGCGGGTGAGGAGCACGGCCGAGCCAGATGTGCTCTTCATCGAGAAATTAGTAGACAAACACGGCATCCAGCAGGCAACACTTAGCCTATTAAAATGTTGAAATGACTCACACTGTTGCCCGGCTAACACTTATTGTGTCTCTTCAGGAGGACAGACAGGAATAAGACCCGGGGAAACCGGTTCTTAAAGTGGAAAATGTTATTGAACCCCCCCCCCCCCACACACACACACACACACACACACACACACAACATGGCCTGGCCTCCGGAGTCTGCACATATAGAGTTGTTTAGTGTCTGTCAGTGTTATTGTGTTGTGTTCCTTTAAAACATAAGAAGACTAAATATCTTGAACTGCTAAATTGAACTGCGGCTCTACTCCGATCCGTCTCCAGAGCTCTTTGCACAACAGTGAGTCAATGTAGAACGATGGAGCTGCAGCTCTACTCCGATCTCTCTCCGGAGCTCCACAACTCTAGGATTCTTTGTTTGTAAGCTCATTTCAATAGTGGATAACCTTATAATTGATATATTTAAGTTCTAACGTCCGTCTTTTTAAACCCTGTTACTTACAAAAATGGTTCTAAGAAAACCGGTGACTTGAGTTTAAGAAGTAAGACCCACCGTTGGAGGGGTGAGGTCTGCTATGACAGATAAATCCCGGTGTTTGCATGGTGAGATGTAGCCACAATGCAGCCGGCGGTTCAGGCAGACAGCCGTTCATGCATACGTGATTAGTGTGTCAGCCATCGTAGATGTTTATTAAATGATGTCTCGTCTGCAGGTGGTGGGTTGAGATCAGTGCAGCGTCACGCATGTCAAAATTGGCTGAATGTGGATGTGAATATCAGCCACAGGGTGTTTCTGATCCGACTCCTTTTCCTGCTGTATTTCATATACAGACACATTCAAATCACCACAACCTGCATTCTGAAACAGCCACTGCAGCCTATAATTTATTAAAGGTTTTACAGCTGAATGTTGTAAGTCCGATCAGTTAAGATGCCACCAGACTGTTTGCACCGTTTTATCAGTGAGACAGATGTTGGTGTGTGAAGTGTCAAAGCTGTGCTGTAAGTCATGATATTTATCAAACATATAACATGTGTCGGGCTTTCACACATGACAACGTTGTCATATCGTCATCCTCAAGTATTCCTTGGCCTCCGGACGCAGGAGGGACATGACTGACACGGTTCTCCGACCTTTAATATGCATAGATTAGATGTTTACTTATCTCAAAGCTCTTTATATTGTTGTTTTCTTTATGAAGACCTCAGTCCAGGAGATCTTTGTGTGACACAAAGAGAGGCTGACTGCAGAGGGTTTGGCCATGGAGGAGTTAAATTATTCTGCATCTGGTCCATGCATCCCTGCAATCCCCACAGATCCTGCCGTCCCCCTCTTCCTCCCCCCCGTCCCCCTCATCCCTGCTCCCCTCCATCGTTCCACCCCTCGCTTGGCCCCGAGCCCAGAGCCAACTGGAAGCAGAAACACATTTTGCTCTTTATTTTTCATCCCCTCCAACATGCTCCGAATCTGTTTTGTCACCCAGATGTAAAGTGTTCATTTCCCTTTGGATGTCCTCTTGCTGCCGACCCAACACCACTTTTACCTGAACGTCGGAGAATATTAACTTGTTTTAAAAAAATAAAATTAATTTGTTTCCGAAGTCATTGACCCCGCCTCCCACGAGGCTGCAGCAGCGTGTGACATCACTTCCTAACAATCTGCCCGACGGTGCGAAACCTCTGCTCACCTTTACACCCCTAATGTTTCCATTAAACGTGATGCACCGAGAGAGACGATCACATGAGGCGGATCAATGAACGACAACAAGAGGTGATAACGAAAGACGTCAGTACAACAATGTAGATCTTCTTCTACTAGATCTGAGTTGCTCTATAACACACTCAGAGATTCTGTCAACGTATCAAAGCTCGTCTGGACTTTTGCTTCTGAAAGAATTTGGTATTTTTATGAGTCATCCTCCTCTGGATGGAGATCAGTGGATCAAATCTCTCGCCACACTTCTGATTCGCCATCGACTCAGCCGCCTTCTGGTTATAGACCTACTCACACTAATACAGCAACTCTTTAATAGGACTTTAATGGGGGGGTGGGGGCACTGAAGCTCTTACCTGCTGCAGCTTCACTATGGGGTTGGAGAAATATGTGAAATTCGAACCTCGACTTTGACCTTGTGTGCACAAAAGCTGATTACTGGATTCAAAGTAAGTTTTGCTTCTGCAGTCAGTCGTTCCTCAATCTCTCTTCAGACTAGATATTAGAGACAAACTGATGTTTATTGTTGCTTTTGTTTAATTTCAAAGGATCCAACCGACAACTATAAATGTATTTACAGAGCAAAGTCAGGGCTTCAGTTTCCAAACATATGGAAGTGTTGCTGACACACTCTCACATTCATGATGCTAAAAATGTACGTGGATGAGGTGCATCATATATTTTTAGTTAGCACGGACCAACCCCCCCCCCCCCACACACACACACACACACGTCCACCAGACGTGACTCAGGACTCAACACACGCAGTCCAATGCATGATGGGAGGAATTAGCTGAATAGCAGCTTGACATGGTCACTTTGGCAGGAAGTTGTTTTGATTACTGATCCTGATCTAATAGATCATCAATTTCTGAGTTTATAATTTAGAAGTTCGAGTTGAGCCTTCTTTAACTGATGAAGACTGTTTTCCTCAAAGACAGGAAGGTTGCAAACCGCTGCTCCAGGATGTTGTTGCATGTGTCTGAACCCACAGAGACGGACAAAGCTTGGCTGCCGCAGTTCCCCCCTTGGCAGCCATGTTGGCTCTCCAGTCTGGTCTGGGGCTGTTGCTATAGTAACTGATGCTGATCTCCAGCGTCGGGCATCGCGCCCTGGCGCCGCTGTGGAGGACGACACTGTAACATGTTTGTGACAGGAGCAGCGAACTGAGATTAAGGAACATCTGCTTTTGTCTGTGAACTCCTGAACACGGAACCCGCTGAAAGCTGAGATCAGGAACTGATTTCATCTTTTCCACCGCGGGACATTTGCTCAGCTCTCCTGTGGAGTTATCTGACCACGGGAATCCTTTCAATGGGATCGGCTGACTTGACTGTGGAGGTCAGTGGAGCTCCAGAGGACTTGGTTTAAGCCTCTTAACGCAACCAAATATCATATTAAAAAAACCACAAGGGATCTCTGTCCACATAAAATAACATGAACACTGGATGGCAGGAGATAAATAGATGCAGGACATAAAGCACAGGGATTATATGGTCCTGGAAAACCTGGAGAAGTCATGGAACTTCAAAAAATGTACCATTTCCAGGTATTTCCTATTATATTGGAGTTAAGATCCACTGAGAACAAACTTTCATGTATTTAATGTCATAAATTTAATTAGATATTATAGACGTGTTCTACATGTGAACACAGATGTTTCATTGTATATACGATCATGGAAAAAATCATGGGGACTCCTCCCATCACTGAGAAAAATAACTTGTAGGATTTACTTGATAAGATCCTCGTAACAATTTACACTCAATTACAATTTTACTGCTGTAATGTTAAGTAAAACTTACTGACCTGAATCAAGTAAAATATACTTCCCTCTAAACCTAACATCCGTGAAGATATTAAGTAAATGTTACTTAATTATATTTAAGTTGGAAGTTATGTTTATTTAATCTAATTAGTTAAAGTCAGTTTAATGTTTTCATACACAGGAACGTCGCTGTCATCAGAATATTAAGTAAATCTTATATATCTGTAATATTTTCTGTTATGAAGTATACTTTAATCAATTTTTTTATATTTGATATTTTCAATTACTTAGTTGTGCGCAGTTATATTACTCACTATAATTATGTAAATGTTTATCTTCTTTTAATAAAGGTTACCAAGTAAATGTAACTATTCTCTCCATGCAAATCACACAGCTGATATATGACACAATAAAACTTTACTTAGCTGTAATGAAATATAAGTACATGAGGATTATAATGTTCTTTCTTTTATTATCATTAAATCCATTTGAAAGAGCCGTTCCTTTATTTCGATGGTGATGTTGGAGTCAGTGGTCCGTTGTTCCTCATGCTTCAACAACCTTCGATCTGATCAACAGGATCATCTAACTTCATTAACTGAGTCTAAACAGGCTCTTACAAACAGGTGTGGTGGAACTTTTGGTCTGAGAACAAACATGTGGACTAAATTTAAAAACAAATACCTGAAGGTCCTCGACATGGAGAGTTTAATGGACTCGTGTTCTTCAGGTCGTGTAACACAACATTAACAGCAGAGGGCATCATGCAACAACAGAGCAGACGTCTCTGCTCACTTCAGGCCCGGTCGCTTCGTCAGCAGTCAGACGTTCATGACAATCATCCTGCACAAGTCAAACACAGAACACAGATCAGACGACAGAGATACAGAATCCGGACGGACCACCAAGAATATATATATATGTGTGTCTTTAAAGGGACGTTCCTCATCCACCTGGATACCTCTGGCGTCCTCTCTGGAACACAACGGAGCATGATGGCTTTTGTCTCGTCTCTTTCCAGATCTCACGGCTCGGTTCGAGAACATCATCCACAGATCTTATTGTAAACCGTTTCATGTAGGAACTATTTTCTTTTGACCGAACAACACCCTCAACTGTCTCACCGTGTGGAAGGAAGCGTGCAGCCCTCCTGATCCAACATTGCCAGCTTGTGGAGATCAGATAACGGGAATTGTTCTCGGGCCAACTAACCTCTCGTCCATGAGGAGATGCCCTCTTCCTCCTGGGCAGCTTCATTGAATCCAAGAGAAGGCGGCCATCTTTACGTATGACATGTCCAGAATCTGTTAACTCCATAAGAGTAGTAGGTAGGTTTCATCTATTGGGTTCTTGTATCTTAGTGAGTTCATCAACATGGGAATGTTGGAATGATCCTTTATCTGAGAGTCTTTGTATCCTGTAACATCAACCATGCTGCAGGACGGTCGTCTTTAACCCCTGAAAGCTGGAACAGGAACTGGGTTAAAGGCTCTCACTTTCCAAATCTGTCCAAAGGAAACCTCACATCTCTTCATCACCAAACACATGTACGAGCACACACATACACACAAACTGCACAGTCAGCTGAAACGGTGAGTGTGTGTTGGAGGCGTGAAGCCTTCCGGACACACAGGACGCCCTCGACTCTTCCTCCTTATCTCGGCCTGCCATGTGTTTGTGTGTGTGTGTGTGTGTGTGAGTGTGTGTATTGGTGTACATTTCTGTAGTAGCAGCCAACTCGTGCTGCATGTGTGTGTGTGGGTGTGTGCGGTATGAACATTTGTTCATGTGTGTGTGTGTGTGTGTGTGACTGCATGTTTTACTTGAGAAATCTAAACTATGTCAGACATATTAGTGTATTTTCCGCCTGCTGTGTGTGTGTGTGTGTGTGTGTGTGTGTGTGTGTGTGGCAGCTGACTGTCGACACCATGGAGGCAGTAATTGAACAGCGATGAGGCTCCTCATGTTGAGGATCATTAATCCTGTTCACATCTCACATCAAACAACTTCTGAAGAAAACCACAACTGTTTTATTTTTCCTACAGTTTGATTTCCACATTTGGCAGCTGTTTTTTACTGGTTTTATTCCACCAAGGCTAATGTACAATGAACAAAAGGTATTTATGTGTTTCATGTATTGACCGAGAAGTGCAGCAGCATCCGAGCCCGTCTGACGCCGAGCAGGAGGCGTCGGATCTGAAACCAAACGTCGTGTATGATGCAACCGCCGTCCATTCACCTGCATGTGCAGTGACACGTACGTCTGCGTACATCTGCTCCGGGGCTCTTGTTCATTGTGCTCAGCGCCTTCCCTCCAGAGAGGAGAAACCTGACACCATGCAATATATTCTAGACACACACACACACACACTATGTGAAGTCCATGTAGAAGCAGCTCGCTGGTCTGCAGCACTTTGTGGTTGAATGGGAGCAGATGGCTGCAACAAGGTGCCCAGATCCTGTGGAAAACTAACTGCTGTAGCAGACTGTGATCATCTGGGGGAACAGACTCTGGATTGAGATGTTCAACGGTTGTCTACGTACGTTTGTGCATGTAGTGTAAATCTGTATAATCATGCATTTAGGAGGAGTCAATGATCTTAACATAATGAGATTCACTTCTTCTATCTTCTAATTGGATAAACGACAGTTAACCAGCTAAACAAAAAGTGACCTGGATCATAAACCCATTAAAGACGACGTCAATAAATCTGTCCTACATGAGCTGTGAACCTGGAGTTAACGTCCCCGGACGCCGCCGCCGCTGCTCCCAGCAGGCTGGTCTGCAGTTCTTCACAAACACGACGACGTGGAGTCTGACTGCGAGTTCAAGGACTTCAACGAGGTCAAAGCTGGTGGACGCAGCAGACTTTAAGAAGTTCACAGCATGAGTGTGTGTTGAAAGTGTTTACAACTAAAACAACCAGCTGTGTCTGGTGATCTGATTGTTGGTGTCATCAGCATTGATGAGGTGATATATAATTACTGACGTACAACCAGCCCGTCCAGCAGGGGGGGTTGGACTGTGTTTACGTTTAATCTCTTTAGTTAAAGTTACTGAAAGTTTATAAAATGTCAATGAACATATACATAAATTATAAAATAAATGATTCCTCTAACATTAAATATGTGCTGCTTCTGCAAAGACATGATTATAGACAAGTATTAGTCAGCTACATCCAAACCTGATCTTCATCTGTTGACACACGTTCCTCCGTCCATGAGATTCACAGAGTTCCTGCAGCGCTAAGAGAAGAGAAGATGTCAAACAGAGCGTTGGAGAAACATAAAGACGTGATGAGTCGGTTTATTTTCTCATGCGTGGCCGTCAATCAGCAGCGGTGGTGGTGATGTATGAGGTCGCTGCCCGAGCCAAGTTCTTCAGTTTTTAAAACATGATACTCACCCAGCGGCGTGGGGGGAAGGGGAGAACGAGAGGGAGAAGAAAGAAGAAGAACAAGTAACAAAGAGAGTGAAGCAAAGTGAAGAGAAGGAGGGATGAGAGAGAGAGAGAGAGAGAGAGAGAGAGGGAGAGAGAGAGAGAGAGAGAGAGAGAGAGAGGGAGGGAGCGAGAGAGAGAGAGAGAGAGAGAGGGAGGGAGAGAGAGAGAGAGAGAGAGAGAGAGAGAGAGAGAGAGAGAGAGAGAGGGAGAGATTTTGGATGTAAGAAAGAAAAAAAGGATTTAATGTGACGAAGGAAAAGAAGAGAAAGAAAAGATTTGGAAGGAAAAGAAAAAAAAAAAAAGCCACGCGCAAGAAAAGACGGAAAATGACAGATGAGAGATGACGGAGGAGAGAAGTGAAGCATCTCGACTGGAGGAAGAGGATGATGAGAGGGAGGAAGGGCAGAGACTGGGGGAAGGAAAAGTGAAGAGGGAATGACGTCACTTCCTCCACCAGAACTCGCTTCGTGTTCAGCCGGAGTGAGTGGCAGAGCATAATGGGACGTGGCCGTCCTCAGTCGGGGGGGCTACCGGCATGAAGGTGTGGTCAGGATGTCCTGACAGCGATGAGCTCAGGATAACGACGACCGAGGAAGAACACAAAGCGAAGCCGGGGATCTCTCCGCACGTCAGTTGTTCTCTGCACTCCTGTTCTATTCCAGGGAAACACTGACGCAGCCGGCTACAGCACCACCGGTCATGTCACTGGAACATTCCCAGTTTAAGGAAGAGCCCCATCAGCTTGTATTGAAGGCAAACCAACGACAGCAGTTCCCCCAATTAGAATTCACCCCTTCAGTTGGACGAGGTGGTGCTGATATGATACGTATGAAGGACACCATCACCTTCTTACTGCAATACAAACAGTCTTACATCATTACTAATGTGAGCAGCATCACTTCCCCAGGTTATCTGAACAAATGTGAAGCTGATAGGGAAAGTGAAAAGAGTAGAGAGGGTGGAGGTGGAGGTGGAGGTGAAAGAAAAACAACATCGGTTACATTCATTGAAGTTGGGAGCAGGAAAAAGGATGAGAGAGGAGGAGAGAAACAAAACTGGGAGGGGAAACGAGTGGAAGAGGGAACGAAGAGGAGGCAGCAGCGCTGGAAAATATAGTGTGTGACAGAGAGAGAGAGAGAGAGAGAGAGAGAGAGAGAGAGAGAGCGGATGAGGAGGAGGAGGGCTGAGAGAGAAGAAGTCGTTGTGTTTTCAGCCTCCCTGACGTGTTGGTGAAACTCTCTCGAGCTGCTGCTGCTGCAAGAAGGCTGAACGCTATCAGGACGGAGCAGGCAGCTGCCAAACCCACTGACACACACACACACACACACACACGCACGCACACACACACACACACACACACACACACACACACACACACACACACAGGACAACAGGACGGAGGAGCTCCCCTGCAGAGTCAGATATGACTCGTCCACTGAGGCTGTTTGCTGCGGTGGACAGTTTGGAATAACCAGCTCTTCATCCAGCCAAGTAAGTTCTGCTTCCATTGTTGAAACGCTTTCTGAGATGCATTGTGGGAGTTTGTATCCAGTTGAGATGCATTGTGGGAGTTTGTATCCAGTTGAGATGCATTGTGGGGGTCTGTATCCAGCTTCTGTGTCTATCTGAGGGTCTCTGGAGAGAAAGTGTGCTGTTCTCAGATGAACTGGTTCTCGTGGGGATCAAACCTGTGTCC
>CAAKHC010016378.1:0-11522 GCA_901007825.1 Macroramphosus scolopax | reverse complement strand
AAGAAGATGCAAATGGTTTGTATCAACATTCTTCTGATAAGTCCCGGTTGTTTCTTTCAAGTTGAAACAAATGAATGACCATCTACATGTGTGCGGACACTTTAGGCTCGAGACGAGGAGAAGAACCGTAGGAACAACAAAGACAGCACAAATCAAGTGATGAAAGATTTAGAGGACCTGCTGCCAAACAAGTCTCTTGCACCGCCTCCCACTGAGGAAGAGCCTCCCCCACCTGGTACACAGACATACCCACGCACATCTTTATTAAACATGCTGTCAACCTATTAGCAACTGACTGTCGTCCATCTCCGTCTTTTCAGATGTTGTAATTGAGAAGGGAAGCAAGTCTCCAAAAACGAAGCCAGGTGCAGCAGCAAATGGAAAAGGGGTTAATCTGCAAAAAGATGTGTCACTGGCTGCCCCGAACCCCAGAGCACCAGTGACCCGGGCACCTGGACCGAGAGGAGGGTCCCCTGGGAATGCCAGGGGGCCACAACCTGGGCGGGGAAGAGGTCGGGGAAGACCTCCAAGATAGTGAGAGTTCAAATCCAAGTCCAACAATTAAGGCTAATGTTAATAATTCATTTTTCAATATTTTTTTGGATATGGGTTGATGGATTTATCGATTTCATTTGAAATCTGTGTAAATAGTTTGTAAAATGTATTCTTATTTCATTTCTACATTTCAACTATTAAAGTTATTGATTGAGGCTTCACTGTCCTATGTTACTTGTTTCCTGAGAACCTAGAGGTTATCTATGAGAACATTCACGTAAAAAACAGAATATTGATGGGCAATAGCACAGCCTGCTGGCAGAATATAATCCGGCTCCACATTGACCAGACTGGGAGGAAGTGTGAGGTGATACACATAAATCTCTCTCCCACTTGTTACAGATGAACAACCAAGATAGCATCACTTCAACTATGCCTTGAAATCAGAACTTGACTTCCTGAGATTTAAGGTCACGTTGTAAATGTCTTGGTAAATTGTGCTGCTTATGACTGAGATCATTAACTTAACCCCAAATGGCAGAACAAAGTCCCTGAATCTGTATCATCTGCACTGCTTAGCTTTTTCTGATTTGACTCAGGACGACTGCTTCTTTGCTCAGCCTACCTTAGTGTACTGAATAGGGAAGCCTGGCTTTGGCATGGGCAGGGCCTCTGTCCCAGGTCCATCTTCATGCTGTGCTTTTAGGTTATTGCATCCGTTACCAGATGTCTGCTGTCAGTCGTTGTCAGGCAGAGTGCTCATGTTGGCATGCCCTCCCTCTGAAAAAATCCAAATTGCAACTACAGTTCGGTCAAGCTGGTTTGTGTGCATGTGTATTTTCTCATACACTGTGCTGCATATTTGTGTGATGGCCTGATTGTGAGAGTTCTGTGAATTAGGATTGCCAAGTGAGAACCCTGCGCATGAAGCCGTCATACTGGCAAACTTGGCGCAATAACACCAAGGGGTCAGAGGTCACGACTGGCACCGTATTGTCGGGCTGGCTCTAAGCTGCGGTCTGGATGGGCCTCATGCGTGCTACATCACATTTGCCAGAAACTCAAAGCTTTGATCAAGAATGGGCTCAGTAAGAAGCAGTGATGGTTTGCCAAATGAAACTACGCACAGAAAAACATTACTATTTAATCTAATCAGACAAACAATGATAGAGAGCAACACTTGACACATTTATTACTCAACCTACAATGCGATGACTTCATTCACAGCAGAACCTGCCCATTGAAAATCGAACACAACATTTTGCTTTAAGTGTTATAACCTGAAAATGTTGTCATTTATGGTACTCATATTCAAATAATTATGCAGAAGATGTCATTCTGGACAATATATTTTCCACCAAACGAGAGAAAAATCTCAACATTATGACTTAAATTTTAACTTATGACCAGAAATTTATTCAAGCTTACTGCAAGCTTGAAATGAACAAAAAGTAGCTGGTTGAATTGAATTTTGGAACATCTTCATAGGAATTAACATTTATTATTTCCACTACAAAACATCATTTCGTCAGACCCCAGTTGTGTATTTAAGATGCTGGTAGGATCCTAAACCAGAAGTCTTAAAAGGTACGTTACCTGTGGAGGATACTGGTGAGGTACCGGGAGTCTGGTGGGTTCCCCCTCCGGCCACCGTCTCTCTGCCGGTGCCGTAACTATAATATATATTTGGGGGACACAACTCCCTCAATTCTCTGATATATTGGCAAACCTTATATCATCCTAACTTAACATTCTGCTTGTCAATCAATCACTAAGAATGTGTAGCGTTCCTAAATATTAGGGCAGTTGGAAAATAAGAAGTTACCTGTGAAGTTCATCAGTCCTACATTCACCTAGCAACCAACGACTGTGCTTTGGGAATATTGAACTATGGTTGATATGGTTGGTGAAAGAGAAAAAAGTAAAAATAAATAATAGTACAATGTACAAAGCCATAAACTATTAGACATTATTGTAAAAAATAAAAACGTTAGCACCATGTGCAAGTGAATTTTAAAATATTTTTGAATGGCAGGAAAGGAAATTTCAATTGATTTCTCTTTAACTTTCACAATTTCTTTTCAACTTTCACAAAAACGTCACAACATGATTCATTTAGCCTTGTAAATGGACAAATGAGCTGCTTTCAATCAAGCCAAAACATGTGCCAGTTTTGGAAGTGATGGCCACTTGATTACTGCCTCTATTGTCTTTTCAGCCAAACTGCCCGGTTAGGCTCATCCACAAGGCAGCACACATAATTGGGAAGATGATTGCTTTGATAAAGGGCGTCCTGCTGCGTCACTGTCTCCCAGGGACAATGTGACCACATAACTTTGTCTGATGCATCTATTTTGATTCAGCCTGTCTGGAAATATCCCTCCAAGTATTATCCCCTTGGTTAACACAACCCCTGCAATTAACCCTTCTTAAGCGATTAAGTGGGGATCAGTGGGGAGTGTAGCAGAACATATAGGGAACCATCTACCCATAATAATGTGTATAGCTGCATGTTGTCTTACAGTTGACTTGAAGGTTGTGTTTTGATTATAATGGAGCACTGAGATATTATTTATTATAAAACAGGTAGTTCCGGTCCTTCATTATGATTGTCTGACACGCTCTCGAAGCTTCTGTAAAAAAAGCATACAAATGTGACATTACGTCAGAATTACTGTGCCAAAACAACTCCTTCAAAACGTCAGATTTCAATTTGATCATGGCGTCTGTTGAAAGATCCAGAGTTGATCACACTGGTTTTCATTGGAGTCGTGAAAAACCTTTGCCAAGAAGGACGCAACAATACATCGCGTTACCAAGCGGTAATGGAGGCAGGTGGACCAGAGCAACCGCCAACTGAAGCTTGAATCATTTATCACAATTTAGAAGGATTGCACAATAAAGTCTGATAGCCACATAAATAATCACTTCGATGCTGCAGCAGCTTTCCACTGTGTTTTGGGTATGTGGGTTTCTTCTCAACAATTCTGCTAAATGTCCCTGAAGAACTACAATGCTTGGTAAACGAATTTTAATTGTGTTTATTTAATGAAACCTTGCCTAGTATATTTAATAACTGCTGTATAAAAACAATAAACCCTGCTTATCTTGGGGCTTTATTCACATTTTGCTTTTCCATATTTGGTACCAAAATCTCACAGCAATGATCAGGAGTGGAGCCTCAGTTTTGTGTCTCTGGAGAATCCAGGCTGCATTTCATTTTAATCAACGCATACAGCCTCATTGTCTCTGGTAGCAGTCAGTCAAGTGTAGCCGCATGTTCAGTGTGTTCCCTTGCTCATTCAGCTTTTGAGTCTGTAACCTTGTCCTAGTTTTGAGTTCAAATATAAGTAACACGTTGTAAACAGTTCACTATGTAGTCTGGCTCCACAGAGCCAGTGTGTCTCTGCTCTGTCTGCTAATGACAGGGCCATGAGATTGGTATGCCTCTACCCCGAGAGGACATTGACCAACAGGTCAAAGGAGCTGTCGCTCGGCTTGAGAGGACTGAGTGTCCCACAGTTGAGACTGAGCAAAATTGACGGTTCAATGGAGAGTTATAGAGATAGAAGAATTGGGAGAACTAGGTGTACTGGCATGGATAACAGGAATGAAATGAGGGAGGAAGGAATTTGAGGGAAGGTAGAAAGGAGGGAGAGAATGTGAAGAAAACAGGAAAACAAAGGGCTTTGACAATCAAATTAAAGGCCACCATGTAAATATTACAAATGTTAAAATGTAAAAAAAAATGGTGGCAGCTAGAATTAATTCAACATGGTCGATGAAGAAGCCAGGGAAAGAACCGGTCAGCCAGACAGCCACTTTACCTACTGAGCATGCATGACATGGGGACAGACCGCAGCCAAGCTGAAGGCATGACCCCAATCCAAACTGTAGACTGAACGAGCACAACTGAATTAAAATAAAATGTAGACATTTCCGAATGTGCGGATGGTCTTCAACAAGTAGAACAGTGAAATCTTGAAAGGAGGGGCCCGTGTAATGAATGGTCTGCTGACATATGGGCCAATGCAGTCACTGGCTGCCTGGGCTGAGCTGGTCCTTCACCCTGAGCCAAGTTTCTCGCAGTGTGCGTCTCTCTATTGTCTGCGGGCAGCAGCTCCCTCTGCAGGGGGCCCGGCTGCGGCTGAAAGGGACGTCCCGCGCAGTGATTTACTCTGATCAACAAGGTCCCGAAGATCAGAGCTTAAATCTCTGCCCCGGGAGTATTCAGTCTCTGCTCTGCTCTCTGCTACCCTGTACCTATTACACCAAAGTGACAGTGGATACTGCAAGGTGAGTTTTTTCCATCAAACTGGCCTTGTGTCCTTTCGACTACGATTATTGTATTCGAGAACCATTTACAAGTTCTTGATTTTCATTTTCCCTGTTAATTTGATCTTTTCTGCATTTTAAAGGTCTCTGCCTCTTTGTGATTTTCTGTTCACTCTGGCAGGAAACTGGCAGGATGAGACTGGTGTTTGGGACCCTGCCTACTTATGCCTCCCTGTCGACTATCACTGTTGCACTGTGTCTTCTCACCCTGCTCCTGATTGCCCTTCGCGGTTGCAAGAGTCACAAATCCCTCTTCCACCTCCACCATTACTCCAAGTTAGACCGAATGAAATACCCTCCTCCACCTGGTCCCACACCATGGCCCCTTGTTGGTAATCTGCTCCAGATGGGTGACCAGATACATCTCTCTCTAACCCGAATGAGGCTACAGTATGGCGATGTGTTCAAGGTATAATATTTTTGTTTTTTTTTCATTTTTGCACAAATTGTTTTTGTTGAGCATTGGATTAAGTTCCTTAATCTATCACTTTGTTCATCCATAAACTGCAGATGCGTTTGGGGTCTTTGACTGTTGTCGTCCTGAGTGGATACTCTACCATCAGGCAGGCGCTGGTTCGGCAGGGGGAAGCTTTTGCTGGGCGCCCTGACCTTTTCACCTTTTCTGCTGTAGCCAATGGGACCAGTATGACCTTCAGTGAAAAGTATGGACCTGCTTGGTTGTTGCACAAGAAGCTGTGTAAGAATGCCCTTCGCTCGTTCTCACAGGCTGAGCCGAGGGGATCTGGTGCAACCTGCCTGCTGGAGGAGCATGTCTGTGCTGAGGCCACTGAGATGGTGCAGGTGATACGGGAACAGGCTGCTAAGGGGGAAAGGGAGCAAACTTTGGCAGGTATAGATCCAGTGATCCCCCTGGTAGCATCAGTGGCAAATGTGGTCTGTGCACTATGTTTTGGGAAAAGGTATGACTACAATGACAAGGAGTTCCTCACCATTGTCCACATCAACAATGAGGTACTGAGGATCTTCGCAGCAGGGAACCTGGCGGATTTCTTCCCAGTGTTTCGCTACTTTCCAAGTCCATCACTGAGGAAGATGGTCCAACACATCCGCAGGATGAATGGATTCATGGAGCGAAGTATTGAGGAACACATCAATACTTTTGATAAGGTAAGGAGGCTGGCATTTAAGTATTTTTGATGTTGGAAATTATTCCGATCTTCTGTTCACATTGTGAACAATCGGTTGCATAGTAAAGAGTTTCGCTCGCAAATCATTCAGCCAAATGATTTCAGGATAGCCTACTGTGGCGGATGACGAGTCACTCATACAGTAGTAGCTTTGAATGCAAGTGTAGCCAAAGAATAGCAAACACGTTTCCTGGCAGAGACCTTTGTTCTTGTGCAGAGTGGCTAAAATGTTCGCACGCACCCTAATTAGGAATTAGCAGTCCTCTAGAAGACACGTGTTGTACTGTAACTGATGACCCCATCTCTCCCCTAACCATAGCTTTTAAAATTAATCACAAATCACCATATAATAAAAGATATTTTTTCAGTGATGATTATGACAACAATGATACAGCAAGTCGAAAAAGGTTCATACGTGTGTTGTGTATGTGTGATTGCAGAACTGTATCCGGGACATTACAGATGCTCTGATTGCACTCTGTGAGGAGAGAGAAGAAAATAAGGATTCATCTATGCTCTCCAACTCTCAGATCATCCACACTGTCATAGACATCTTTGGTGCAGGTGAGACACACCTGAACACAGTAACAACACATCATTTCTCTATTGTTACTGTTGTTGTATTGTTGTTGTGTGTGACTTCCAAAAGGATTTGACACCATCATTGCTGGTTTACATTGGAGCCTGCTGTACCTCATCAAGTTCCCTGATGTCCAGGACAGGATACACCAGGAGATAGGTACTGCTTTAACTAATAATATGACCAATTATTGCGCTCTGTATTTTAAAGACCAGGGTTTAGAATCTAGTGACAACTATTGGTGAAGTTGCAGACTGACTAGTTTGAGAACCTACGGTGGCCTGCAGGGTCAATCGCAAATGATCCAACAAAAAATACTCAACCTTTTAAAGAAACTGCCCTGTTATTTCTTTGTATACCAAACTGATTACTTTTAGCTGGGAGCAAGAGCGAATTCTGTTAAGAAAAAAAATGTGTTTATGGTAATAAAAAAGGATGACTTATTGTATACAAAAAATATACATATAGTTTCACATGAATCTACATTGAGAAAAGAATCAGTGCCATGTTTAAGAATAAAGGCCTGTGAGTGTCCAGTCTCATGAGGGACTCATGGTTCAGTGTTTGTCATAGTCTAAAAATAGAGGCTGCTCATTAATGAATATTTGAGTAGTATATGAGGACATCAACACCAGACTTACGGCCCACCCGAGTGCCCTTCCGGGACAGACTGAATCCGACAGCCAACCGAGAAACTCACAAAAGATCCGTCCAATTTGCTGACGCAAGAGCTACTTTTGAAGTGGGCAAACAGAACTGGTGCTCTCTGTTCTGAGGCACGTTGCATTGTCACAGAGAGAAAGATAGAGAGACAGAGAGGGAGAGAAGATAGAGAGAGACATACAGACATACAGACAGAAAGAGACAGACAGACAGAGACAGAGAGGGAAAGATAGGGGCAGAGAGACAAAGAGGAAGAAAGGCAGAGAGAAAACAGTAAGAGGAGACGAAATGAATCAGTTTGAGAGAGCGAGGCACAAACAGCCAGAGAAAGAAAGACAGAAAGGTTAGAGAGTTGGTCCAAACCAACACAAAGGGAGTAACACGCAGGGCATTGAACACACGTAGTGTAACGTTCTTCACCTATTCATTATTTACAGTCAGGATTCAGTAATAGGAGGTTGATATAGTGAAACATTTGGTTAGATTAACAGACAAAACAATATTCATAAGATTGATAATTTGGTGTATATTTTATCATTTGTTAATTAAGTTATATAAGACAACTAATGAGGCAAATATATAAGACATCTAACGGATATAACTGAATGTGACTGCTGTATATTATTATGAAGCAGAGACCATCATCATCATTGACATTAATTTATGACTGAGGTGAACATTCTGCACTACAGCTGCTCAACGGTATAATGTTTATGATGGAGTCCAGAAATTCATTGCAGTGTTGTTCGCCAGATTTATATGATGTGTAAAGCATCAAACCTCGCATCGGGCTTCGAGTCTTCAAATGGACACATCTTTTAATTCACAATTAAAAGAATGCAGCCCCTGAATGTAGAACATTTCTGCTCAGTTCTGCCCGACTTCTCACTATTGTTCTTCTGTCTTGCAGATGACCACATTGGCACAGCCAGATTGCCCCGTTTTTCAGATAAACCCATGATGCCTTTCACGGAGGCTTTCATCTATGAAGTGTTTCGTCATGCTTCTTATGTCCCTTTCACCATACCTCACTGGTAAGACAATAGTTTGTTTTATAGTGAGTTCAGGATTAAAGGCTCTTTCCTGTCGGTTCATCTCTCATTAAATAATCTTCTGCATTTTTCTCTGCACGTCTTGTGTTTTGAAATGGGCTGAGCAATGCTGGTAAATGGTTGGATATGGATATTTCATGTTCAGGGGCTTTTAGGTTGTCTGTGTTGTATAAATTCCGCTTTCCTTTTAGTACCACGAGAAACATCACCCTGAATGGATTCTTCATTCCCAAAGACACCTGTGTCTTCATCAACCAATATCAGGTCAATCATGACACGTGAGTGGCTGTCAGCAATTAAGACTTCCATGTCAATCTAGTAGTAGTGTCAAAGTGTGCGGAAATTTGTAGATGTATGCATTCCGGGATAAAGAGTTCTATACTTTAAACAGAAAGTTATTGTGTTTGTTTAAAGTGAGGGGAACATTTTGTGGTGGTGTTTATAGAGAAAATCGATTGTTTCCTTTCTCTCATTTCTTGTTAACATACACACACTTTCTTGATTTTCAAGTGTTCTTTTTAAATTGTCTATATTTTTCTCTCTGTCATTCTTTTACTGATCATCAAATGCTTTTCTTCTTGGCCCAGGGAACTTTGGGGTGACCCAGACGCCTTTCGCCCTGAACGTTTCCTGGGCTCATCCGGGCTTCTCAACAAGGAGCTAACAGAGAAGGTTCTCATCTTCGGCATGGGGAAGAGACGTTGTCTCGGTGACGGATTTGCACGTTTGGAGATGTTTGTCTTTCTCACCACGTTGCTCCATGGGCTGCGGATCCATAATGTTCCAGGACAGGAGCTGGATCTCAGCACTGATTTTGGTCTGACTATGAAACCACGCCCCTACAGGATTACCTTATCCTCAAGGTTTTAGACCCTAACACTAAAATGATGCTCTGTGTGGATCACAACAGAAATCCTAGTAATGGACTGGTTTCTTGCAATACAGTTTAATGTTATTAGCATGGTGTTTTATAATTAGCCAGCACTTTTGGCTGATTCATTACCAGACACATACTTACCTCTGATTAAGGCATATTTGTTCCCTGGCTGGAGTTATGTTTGGGTAAATGTGTCCAAACCATAAGCATACATACAGTATGAACAATAACAGGGAAATGTATATACAAATGTGTTTCTACATGATGTCATTGTTCCATTGTAATTGTTTTTTTTTGCAAGAGATGATGATATAAATATAATTTTGAGTGTTTGAATAGATGAACTAACCATGTGTTTGAGTTGTGACACCATATTTGCTGAGCAAGGGTAATTCAAAGTGCTTGTGTGCCTGTACTTTGATAGTGTCACTCTATCCCTGCACATTAAAAAAGAAAATAGACCTTCATTTAAAGCTGTTATCCTAAGTCATTAGTTACAGTTAACGGACCAGGGAAGGAGAGAGAGGCTGTTACAGATTGGTGATCAGCACCTCAGGCCTCAAACTGGGTTCATGAAGGGTTCATTCACACTCATGTCAGCACTATTTTACTCCTATTTACTTCCCTCCCTTTAAACTTTCTTCCAATCTCATCCCCATCAATTAAATTCCTTTTCATCTTCTCCTCCTGGTCATGTCCTCGTCTTCTTCCTGTCCTTATCCCCCTTTCCTGGCTCCTCCTCAGCTTTTACTGTAACTTGAAGACTTACACTGTCGGGCTAACTCATTTCTCAAAATCTCCTCCGGTGTCTCTTTATGGAGTAACGCAAATATATATTAGGACATCAAAATTGGATATAGCCCTGATTTTTTAAACCCCTGTTGTGTACTGTCACAAGTGTAATAGGCATTCAGGTATTCATAGTTTTTTTTTTAAATGTTTGTAGCTTGCAACATGTTAAAGCTCTCAAGTTTTAACTCTCAATGGTTAAACACTAAGTCTTAAATATGGCCACTCATTAAGTTGATCATTATAGCAGACATTGTTCTTTAAAGAATATTCGCATGTCACATTTCAATGTCTTGTATGCTGTAACATACCTTGAAGTGGAACTTAAATAAAAAAGGACATGCTTAACTTCGGTGTTGCACAAGTAATATTCATTCAGTCATTTAAACATTGTAGAGGAGGAATATTACAACCCTCGGATTGTGCTCAATAACGTTCAAACCTGCCAGCAGTGTCATCAGGGTTAGATAAAACATTATTTTTTTTAGGTCTACACATAGCCGAGGGAGTATGACACGGCAATAAATATAATGCATACAGTACAAGTTCAGAATCAGAAAGCCTTTATTCTTCTCAACACGGAGAATGTGTCATCATTCGGGATGTGTGTCATCATTTGAAACCTTCACAGTGTGTCTAACTCAAAGATGATTAAGTGGTCTTTTGGCCCAACTTGCATCATGTAAGGTGCATCTAAGTTAACAGTTCTGTATGAAACATTAAAACACAGAATGGGGGGTATTGTTGTTCCACAGTTGACCCTACAGCAGCCACCAAAACAAAACGTCAACTGTGTACAGGGGAAGGCCAGCTCGAACATTGTTGTGTTACATGTCACATCTCTGATTCGGGAACCGCAGCCTGCGCCACCTAGTGGTGACAGGAAATGACTTGTTTTGAACTTTGATGTACTGAACGGAGTGGGATGACCAGATTGATTTTCAGATGTGGTCACCTTAGCCAGAAGGCCTTGATGTTGATATTGGAGGATGGAGTGTATTCTGATGACACGTGTTGAAAGGGGCGGGGCTGCGAATTCAGTGATCTCGCCATGAAGATCACGACTGTTGTAACTCAACTACACATGCACAGATCTTGCACAGACACTTGACATGTTTGATCAGAACCCCGGCCTGACAACATCTATGTTCCAATAATGACGCACCTGAAGGTGATTACAATACGATGAACGCTGCACACCCCGACATGCGTGCAAGGGCCCGTTTTAATGCTGCTCGCAACGCTAGTTTATTATCATATTACAATTGTTTTTCAGAACCAGATGTCCATATTCTTTTCTGTTGTTAAGTGTTTTCAATAACATAAACAGCAATAAATAATGACTAGAACCAAGATATACAGTTTACTTCACTTTATTTTTCAGTAAAGTACAGTTCAGTACAGGTATCACCCTGCTGACATACCACCACATGTTTTTGGTGTGTGGGAGGATACCCACGCAGGCACGGGAGAACATGCAAACTCCACACAGACAGGTTCCCGCTGTGAGGTGACAGTGCTAACCACTGCACCACCGTGCTGCCCTAGATGAGATGATTGGGAAGTGGGTTGGGGCTGAGGGT
>CAAKHC010016375.1:0-14722 GCA_901007825.1 Macroramphosus scolopax | reverse complement strand
AAAAGGAAAGGAGGGGGGGGGGGGGGGGGGACGCCTGATGTACCCACAAGCTCACATCCCCCCTTTCAAGTCTATAACCATAATGTGTCCTCTCTCTGTTCCTGGTCCACGTTGCGAAGGTACGTTCCATATACAGTGCACCTATTACGGAGCTGTGTTAAATGCTCCGTCGACTCCTACACAAGCACAAGACATTGATTATGATTATGTCGTGATTATGCACTCTGTATGCCAGCCATGCAGCAGAAGAGTGAGAGGGGAGCATTAAGGGGCTTGGCGACTGTGGGACCCCCTGCCGAGATGAGAGGGGAGGTAAGAGCCAAGGAGAGGGGAGTGTGGGGAAGGCGAACCAATCGGCGGCTCGCTGGTAACGGGACCAATCATGGCTACTGCTCGAGGGCTCTGTTGCTCTCGCTTTTAATTCTCCCTTCTTTTTTTATTTCTCACGTCCCCCCCCCCCCCTTCTTATTTATTTCACTCCTCCTAATCACCTCAACTCTTAATCCCCCTATCATGTGATACGGCCTCACGCACATCTTTAAGTCTCCTCTCAACCTGTGCACTCCGAGTCGTTCCCCCTCCCTCTTCAAAACCCCACAGTGGGTCGTCGTCCCCCCCCCTCCCTGGTTCCTTATTCCCCGGCCACCCCGCTTTACAGAGTCCACTCCCCTCCCGTCAGATTATTATTCTGTCTGCAGTCACTAAGGAGATGCACACACCATCCATCACAATGTACAAATTCTCAGAGCGCGGATTCGGTCGGGTCCTAATTAAAAAGCCTTTCCACTCGTTTTCTTGAGAGATAATTAGACTTTCATCTCACCAGGATGCCACAGCCATAGATCCATTCTCTACCAGGAGGCCTATAGGAGAAAAAAAAATAAATTCAAGGGTCTTTAACCACTCTCTCCTTCAGGGCACCAGTCAATAATTAAAGCTATCTTTCGTAACAAAAAAAAAAAAAAAAAAGTCTGCCCGCCAGTGAATAAAAGAAAAAGACTAATATCTTCAATTCTTCTAGAAAATTAGTTAAACTGACTATGGGAAACTTTCTTTTAAATAAAAGGTCGGGGTTATTCTGTGCAGCTTCATATAAAAGCCGTCAAGAGTTTAAAGCATTGTGCTTCAAGCGGCATTGCGAGGGTCCAACACTGATGTGAGCTCGGAGGGCCGTGGAGCTCCGGGCCTGATAGGAGACAGCTGGAGGGGGTGAATTATTGAAGAGCACGGACCGGCTCTGAAACACGGGCCGTGTCCCCGCAGCTGCTCCGTGCGCTGAAGCCGACACTTCAGCAGTCGTCAGACGTGTGCAGTTAACAGAGTCCATCTGTTATCGAGGCGTAATGAACACAGTCAGAGCCGCGGAGACATGAATCACTGCCACTTTATTAGCGCGCGACAATGGCGATGATTGGTGGCGTCCGCACAGTCGCAACGGTAATAATTATAATATTTCTGATTAGAATGATGATTGGAATGCAGGCGATGGCGGCGGAGATGATGATAATGAAGGTGATGGGGTGTCGGCGGAGATGATGACGGAGCACAAAAAAGCCGGGTTGGGAAAAAAAAACATGCTAACAGCATCCTTTCATGCTCATTATGCATGCATGGAACATTTGCATATCTGCACCGGACCTACTGGACCGCAGGAAAAAAAAACAACAAAAACAAACCATTAAAGTCATTGTCGCTGTAATTGTTGACAGTTTCATGCAAAAAGCTGCCAAACCCAAAAACTCATCATTCTAATGTAGAACAGGCCGGCGATGAAAGGCGTGCAGAGTGCAACCTCCAAAATCAATAACCAGCCCGCCTTTCATTACATAAGTGAAATTTGTATTCATCTCAGAGATATATATTTATCCCACTTATACCCTTGGCTGAGGAGCAAATTCATTTAGTAATGATTACCTGACTCAGGTGAAACCAATTTCCATTCACTTGTTAGAGTCGGTGTCAAGGGCGCAGTCAGGGTCACTTTTCAGCAGTTTTTTTGGGGGGGTTGCAGGCATCAGCAGTCGGTGTCACGGAGGGGGGGCGTGCGTTCGCAGGGAGGCCGTCTAAGTAGGTGCGGAGCGAAGACAGAAACCGAGGTGGAGCATCGTCAGTGCTGAGTTTGAAGGCTGTCAGCGAGGCTTGTGTGGGAGTTCGGCAGTCTCACTCCGCTGGAGAGCTGCATTCAGATAAAAATACCACTCGCAGACGCCGGGAAGGGGGTTCGGCTGTACGTAGGCTATGTCTTTTTTTTGTGTCGAACTTGGGTAATTGAAGACAAACATCTTGTCATGGAATTGGTGTTGGATTTAATACGTGTGAACACGTTAATGCTGCAGCCAAGCAAAGTTGTTTCTAAATACAAACGCAGCTGTAAGTTAGACGCCGGCGCTTTGTCATGTTGAAGGTTCCTCCGTTCCCTCAGGAGCCTCCCGAATATGTGACTGCAGGTGGAAGAGATGAAAGCAAGATACACTGTCGTCTTCACATCATGTGCTTCAGTCTGCAGAATGATCACAGTGAAGAAAGAAGAACAGGTGATGCAACTCTATTGTATATCGACTAAACACACAGATTCTGTTGTTTCCTGTAATTATTAAAGTACCAATGAAACACAGACTAAAACAGCTTCCTTTGGCTTGGATGCTGTTGGTTTTTTTTACTTGTTGATGACCCGTGATGAGCATCGTCGGGCCGACTCGGGGGCAGGACCTCTTACAAACGATCCCCCTCATTAACAAACGAGACGGTCGTTACTGCCGGAGGAATTAGTTGCCTGGTTACAGTAAAAAAAAAAAAAAAAAAAACATGAACAAAGCAGCCTTTTTAATCACAAAACCAAACTGCCCCCTTGAACTTTCAGTTGACAACAAATAATCACTGCAAACAGGCGATGTGACACGACGCCAGTCTGCAGAGAGTTTCCTCACTCGGAGCTGCAGCAGCAGCAGATATATTCTCTGATTTGAACTTACAGAATCAATAACATTATTCAAACGCACGCCGGCTGTCAGGTGGACGTCGATGTAGGCAGTAATAAAAAACAGCAGCTGGACGGGTGCCATCGCTTTCTGCTGCCGGGGAGTCAAAGTACGACAAAACTAAGTACTATTTATTAAAAGTTCAGTGTCACCGTAGTCGCTTGACATCTTTACGGAGCCATAACAGTAATAATGTGGGAAAAAATGTTCTTGTATAAGGAAAAGTATTCAATAACATCACGTGTAGTACGGAGGGACATCACACAGGCCTCCTGTTGGATATACTACAATACTGCATGTGTCATAGTATCTATCTTATCTATATGCTTTATATCTTTTGTGTGCCATGTTAGTCGGAGCCGCGCAGATTCTAATCACATCAGATCTCGTTATTAAATAAACTAAATATGAATTAGGTGTATCGTATCATTCCGTGCTCAGTGATTCAGTTTCAGTATCACTCGGTGGGACGAACGTCTGCCGGGCAAAGCGCCTTTTTATTCACGTTTTATCCAAACATATTATCAAGCCATCCAAACAGAACTGGAATCGGCCGAAGGGGGAAAAAAAAAACACATTTTATCACAGATTCTGTGCTTCTTTTTTTTAATTCTAACTAAGGCTGATTTTATGGGGGTGTGGAAGTGGGGGGGAGCGAATCCGTTCAGCTGTGCTCAGCTCTTCTTGAATATATAAAATAAGAAAAAAAAGAGAAAACATAATGAAGTTTATTTAACTCCTCGGGCTAATCAAGATAAAAACAGTTACCAGCTGCACCCCACAAGCTCACATTTGGAATTGTCACAGATCATAAGGTTCGCTCGCAGTTTCATTTACGCAGCCGTTCAATTCCTCTGTTACAAACCGTGGAGGTAATTAGAGCCGACGCCATCAGCAGTCATTTAGCCGGGATGCATCTTCGGAGCAGAAGTTTCAAGTTTCCCTTTTATCATCTCGATCAGCTCCATTGATAACCATCCTCAGCGATCCGCCGCCTGGCAGCGCCTGCAGATGCAGACACGTCATCTATCGCCATACAATTACTGGAGATCTGCTCCCTCATCCTGCAGTTAGCCAAATGTTTGCATGTGTCATCCTCCGAGATGTTCTCATTACTGCTGACACCAGGAGAAGAAGCTCAGCATCGCATACTTGATGTTGCTGTGCCGGCGCGTCGACTCATGTTACAGACAGACATCAGGTTCACTGGTGTGTATTTAAAGAGAAGTACATATTTGTTACATGTCCACAGAAATAAAACATGTAGTGTTTCAGGCTGTATTGGCTCTTTACAATATTTGATCTAATTAGCTGAAAATCTGAGAAGAACATAGTTGCCCTTCTGTGTGTGTGTGCGTGTGTGTGTGTGCAACAGCATCGCATCCTCGTTTTTTCTAGCAGCCAAATCCCCCTCTAAATTCATGCAAATGTGCGGTTGTAAACTGACATATGTTTGTAATAATCTCAAAGAGAACATCACTGCTAGGAGAAAGGAAAACATAAGTGGCTGCGCCTGTTGCCATGCCAGACATGTGCCTAACCTAACACGCACTCGCAATGAATAATGAACAATTCGAGACAATTTTGGATATGGAACACTGCGGTGCATAAGGCGCATTAGCCCTTTGCTTTTGATTCCTGTCCTGCTTTCTGGAAGAGATGTTCAAAGCTCTTCCACGGCAAAATGCCGCCCGCTTTCAAAGACCCCCTGCTGCTCGTGTCAGAGCACCCGTTCTCTCTGTACCCCATAAATTAAAGTTATCCAAAATGTCTTGTGGCATAAATGGGAGCCTCAATCCTCTGCACGCATTAATTAGCACTATAACACACCCCTGCTCTATTTTCATAAACAGCAAGTGGTTTTGTAACTCGCTCCCCCCCAAAAAAAATGTGTTCGCTTTCATGATCCACTGCGAGACGTAAGAGCCGAACCGTCAGCCTGTGAAAGCAACTGTTTGTCTTTATTCTTCTTCTCAATTAGGAGGAATCAGGTACAAACGTTGTTCTGATAGAATCCCAGGTTGGAAATCACCTCCGATATCTATGAATGCGAGTATTGATGGAAAACCGTCGTCTCTCGGGGATATACGTTATTGCATATTCCCACTACTGAACCCCCCGGAGGTGGGAGGATTGATTACATTTTCCTCTCTTTTCTTGCCCTAATTAAAGATCTAAGGGATAGCCCCTCATGGGAAGACTTACTCAACCGTTTCATCCGAACGCCACGTCGACGGCGCACCTTCTCGTTTATCTGTGGACGCCGAAGACGTCGTTGTGATCACGCCAAGGACGGACTTCTGTATTTGACAGGTTGTGCATAAGTGAGCATAAACAACACGCCGTCCACCGCATGACATCGTGCATTCCTTCACATGTGTGGACGCTAATGGCGTCGCAGAAAAACGCTCATTTAGACTCGAAACTGTCAAAAAAAAAAAAAAAATTATCATATCGTCTTCCCACTCATTCAAATACTGAGGCAGGAATGCTAGTCAATGCCATTGACTCGGGCGACAGCTGCCAATCAAAACGTGGCCGTCGCTGAAGACTTTGATGATGGCGGAACGACGGCTCAACACGCCTCATTGTGCTTCCTCATTATCCGGATTGACGCACGCCGGTGAGTTTTCGACAAACGGAACCCTCTTCGCCTTCACAACAGCTTCATCTGAATTGAAATCAATAATTCTCCATCCAACCTGAAAGCAAAACAAAGATGGAAACAGCGACTACAATACTCGCAGCACTCTGGAGGATCTTCTCTTTTGCCCGGCAAGTAAGTGGCCTTAAATTGAATTTGGAAATCAGCGTGGAAATAAAGAAATCTTTACTAAGCAAATGAGCGGACGTTGTCTTTTGGTATCGGAAGTCAGCGGGGAGACGAGAGGTGTCCAACCTTGATTGGAGGCTCGATTGCAAACAAAACAATTCAATTGCGGCGCACAGATTGGTTATTTGTCTCAATCGTCCAAATAATTCCTCCTACATTCATCCTAATTAACTTCAATTGAACTGGTTGTGTTCGAGGAAGCGGTGGTAACAGTGGTCAGTGCTCTGAAGATACTGAGGCTGATTTGATTACTTTGCCCTAAATTCTCTTCAGTTGCTCGTCTCAGGTGTATTCAAACACCCTGTGAAGTGGGGAGACGGCTTTAGAAACACGCCGGCGCGTGAGCCGTTATGTTGTCACTGCGGGTACAACAGGCCTAAAAATATCCCGTAAATCAGAATGGAATGGGACATTTCTTTCATCACAGAAATGTGTCGGGGTCAAGTGGTGTTTGATTGACACCGACAAACAACTGCTGAGAAAATTGGAGCTCTCAGACGCCTCAGACTTCCTCAGTTGTGACTTCTTGGCTTGTGACAGCTCCGAGTCCGTAAACAATGAAATTAAATCTTGTTTTGAATCAACCATCTCTGAGAGAAGAAGAAAGCCGGAACCAGAAGGGTTGGTGTTGCTTAACAAAAGATCAAATATCAAACATTTATGCTGATCAACTTATTGATCATCTGATAATTGCAGCACTAGTTGATGACATGTATCACCTCCGCGAAGGACACACAATCACTTTGGGACGGACTGATTTTTACGAAACTTATTGGAGGAGTGAAGCACGAGTCAAGGAAGACACCATTCGAATTCGGGGCAGATCCTTTCTACGAAGCAAAAGAAATCTGCTCTCCGAGTGCCAATCTGTCAACAGATTACACAAAAACTAGCTGCTCCTTTCAAAGGCTTTCTGTTAATACTGAAACAACTTCCTGGGCAAACCATTTCCAGAGAGGATCGGTGACCTACTGCCCCCGCAGGTGAGAGACATCCCTCTACTGCTTCTACTGTGTCGAGCGAGGTGGAGCAGAATATTCAGTCCGCATGGCAGCTGACATTCTGTTTCTTCTAACTTCCTCTCTGACTCATTTTACAGGCCAATTTAGCACCCAAACACAGCACGTTGTTGTACATGCTGATTCTGTAGCACATTGTGATTATAAGATTAGTATTTTATTCAGTGCAGCGCAGCATCTGGGAAGTGACATCCCCTTAAATCTGTCGTGTTAATGAGCCGCGTTTCCGTCCTCAAACATTACTCAGGAAATATCACACGGACCTGCAGGACGGGCGAGGAACACGACCCCGTCTTCGGCTATCTTTGCTTGTCTCGTCGCTGCTTGTTGTCCTTGACGCTTCTTAAACTCCTCTATCGCCGCGGTTCCAGTTTAAGTCATCGACAAGCAGCTTCACAACCAGCCAAAGCAGCTGTTGTTCCACTGTAGCTGTTAGGCATGAGCATTAATAACAGAATAACTGCTGTTCAGAACTGCCCACAGACACGTCGTAGTCTGACAACCTCCTCCTTGTTAAGCCGTCATCACTACCTACAATCTCCTCCTGAATTCACTGCCCGACCTGTTGTTAAAAGCATCACTGTGCATCTGAAACTGTGACGTGTGAGCAGATACGCTTGCTTTCAAACTGCAATCAAGTTTTTGCAACATAAAGATTGTATTATCTGTAGTAGCCCGGCACACACACACAAAAGAACTAGATCCATAACAAACAGTGCGAACGTGAAGTTTTAAAGAAAGGAATTCAGCTGCCGAGGCCAAGGACTCGGCTCTTTTCTTGCTATTTTTCCAGCATAATGTGGAACATTGAAGAAATTGATTCACCAGCTGAAAGAGTGCAGATTCTAGAAACGGTGTGTGAGGACACGGGTTGGGGTGGCGGACGGGCAACACGACACTTAAGAGCTCAGAGGTGGGAGACGCATCTTCGATCCCGGCCGCCGGTCCAGACAGCTGCGGCGACGCATGCTGAAGTGACAGACGGCGGTTTGTTTACTGAAGTCAGGAGTCAAGACGATGTTTTTAAAACCAGGATTGTTCCCTATCCTTGAACACACCGATGATTCTTTCCCCTTGTTGTGCCGAACCAGATCTTCCCCGGTGTTGACACATTATTCTGAACCCTGATTATGGTTGCAAAAGGAGTTTGTTTGGGTCAAAAGACTTCGTAAATCCAGTCAAGTGATTCTTACTTGCAGCGGCAAATCATAACAGAAGCACAATCAAGACTTGTTCCTATAGCGGCGAGACACATTGTCATAAAGATCAGTCATGCAACCTGTGGACCGTCAGTAAATCTACGTTATGTGACGTGCTTACTTGCTCTCGTGTTTCGTAACTTAACATAACAAACTGGGATTCCTGACAGCTTCTGCACGAAACTGTATCACACAGTGAAGAACAACACGAGTTTCTTACACCAAAAAATGGAAAAAATCCATTCAACTCTCCTAAAATGTGCAGCTATCCAATCGATCGCCTCCCCAGTATGCTGACAGCCGGGAGCCCCCCCACACCCCCCCTCCGCCCCCCCTCCACCCCGGCCTGACTGCCAATCTTCTCAGTGAGGGTTTCAGCCCTCAACCAACACAACAAACACACATCTTGCACATCCGTGTCACGACTTGATTACCTGCAGAGGAACACAGCTGAGCACTGACACGCCGCATTAACAGCATTGTAGCACTGCGGTGAAATAAAGATATCTGCCGCACCGGAGCCCAAAAAAAGAACCTATCGATTTGTAACACATCAAACACAAGTTGCTTATTAACCGAGAAAGACATTTTATTGATTTGAGAGGAGGAAAAAGATAATGTTCGCTTAGCAAGGTGCCATTAAAGGCCGCGGAGAAATCAACATGTAGAAATGACTTGAGCAGAAATCATCTGTTTTACTGGCAGCACATGACCGTGCATGTCAAGTCCTGCTTCTCTTGTTTATATAGGAATTATTAGCTGCAGTCGTTTGAGATTGAAAAACAAATCGAGGTATAAAAAAAAAAAAAAAAAAAGAATAACAGCGAGACAACTAAAAAAGAACCGAATGTTTCATTTATCTGTTTGTAGAAAAGTTCTAGAGAGATATTTAAATTGGATGTACTTTTCCAATTATTTGATAACAATCCCTTGTCAAAACGTCTTTTGACAATTCCTGAAAAAAAAAAAAAAAAAATCCTCAAGGATTTCAATCGGAATGTATCTTATTTTGGAAGCAATCCTCCAAGATTTATAGCCCAGAAGAATCGTCTCTGGGCCAAGTTCTCCTCTGCTCCAAATTCATTTTTGTTACTCCGAGGGTTCAAGTGTAATTTTGAGATAACTTTCCTTATTAATAAAAGACATGATGACATAAGACCTAAGAAGCAATTATTTACTCATTAAATGGGTTAGCAGGTTGGCCTGAAGCTGCAAAGGCTAATTAATAAGGTGGTCGGCTCAATCCCTGACGGAGGGCTGCTGCATCCCCCCGTGAGCCGGTGACGGAGGCGAGGCTGCTGTTAGGTACAGAAAATCACTCGCACAAGTGACCCAAAACTCATCAAGACGTCACCTGAAGAGAACGACGGATACGTCTCTCTGATTATGTCGGAACGACAAATGTTGACGCTCAGATTTCCCTTAAAATTCAGCCGTCAGTTCTCAACCTGTTACAAAATTCCCAAAGACCTTTTCATCGGTCAGAAGAATAAAGTCTCGGTTCCAGCGCTCCGTGTCCACTTTAAGTTCATTTCACCACAGTGAATACTAAAATTACAGCTGCCGCCTGCACTCATGTCTTTCATTCCTGCAAAGACAGCTGACAGATTCTTTTATTCCAGAACTTCAGCGGAGAACATGCGGCCACTCACATGAAATAAAATGTATGAAGGCTTTTATTCCATTTTTCCATTTGCTACACCGCTTATCCCGTCGCAGGGTCGGTGGGGGTTTCATCTAAAAACGGGGGAGAGGCGGCGGACTGGTGAGTAGTCAATCACAGGTCCGACATACAGGAGGCAGACACACACTTGCGCACAATTCAGAGTCTCCGATTAACTCAACTGCCTGTTTTTGGTGTGTGTGAGGAAACCGGAGCACCTGGAGGAAACCTTCTCCATTAATGCAACTTTGTGCTCACATAGAATTTACTGATCAATCTCCTCTTCTCTAATGCAGCCTTATATTTCTACCAGATACAGTTATTAAGCTACATGAGAGGTGGGATTGACAGGAAGGTAAACAGTCTTTGCCGTCAGCCCACTTCAGCAGTTCTTTGGTAAACATGCATGTACATTAAAACTTAATTGCATCAAAGATTCTGCAAGCTAATTAAAGATTGTAACATAATGAGCTGTTGCACATCTTTAAGTTCTTTGATTCTGATGAACAGCTCTTTGATTTATTCTTATTTTTTTTTGTGTGTAATTTAATATTCTAACAAGAAAACAATATGTAGATTCACCGCGAAGGCAGAAACAGCAGCGTGAGCGTAAGCCGAGCTGTTGCAGCCCCTCCAGAAACAAACCAGGTGGCCGACGGTAATACAGCGAGAGAAATAATTGAATTCCACCATCACACAGGGTGGTGTGATAGAAAGGAGAAAAAAAAAAAAAGAAATGGAACCGCACCGCCATCGCCACTTCAAATGCGAGTGTCCCACAGCAGCATGAGGGCGCTGAAATAAATAAAAACAGCTCATCAGTAACTCCATCAAACAATTTAAATCCCACCTCAGCATGCAGAGGTTATTCCTCCCCAGATACTCGGGTGTCTTATCAGGGCTGCTCAGGCAGCGGGAGTAGAGACCCTCTTCTAGCTCTCTTGTGCATGAAGAGGAATATAAACCTCCAGAGTAAAACCTGATACATTTACCACAAGTTTCTTCCTCTTAAATATCTTTTGAGGATATTTAGAGATCAGGATTTAGTTGTGTGCTGTGTACTTGGAGATTTCAATGTACATAAACCTCATTTTTATTTGGAGACTTATAAGTAAAGTACACGGACTGGGAGTAGAACACACATCAGCAGCTGCTCGGTATGTGAGCTGCAGGTCTAACGTACAGTCGGCCTCGTGACGCGAGTACGAGGCTGCAGCTCCTCTCATTAGACACACGTTGTCATATAGAGAATAACAGAAGAAGCTGGTGTGTGCTTAATGCTTCAGCTCCATCCTCTGGATCAGACGCACAATTACATTGTGATTGAGTTAGCTTGACCACCAAATGAGCAGAGTAGTGTTACTTCCTTTAGTCTAAACGGCCCCCCCCCCTTCAGTGACATTAATAGACCTGCCGTATGTGGAGATCTAAATCCTCCACAGAGATGTTTGAATGGATCAGCTGTGACAACTGAAGCAGGGAAAGAATTAAGGAGATTTGTCCCAGATGCAACTTTGCAAGGGACCTTTGATGGGTTTGTTTTGTTAATATCCAGGTCCTGTTCTCTCCATCGACGTGTTCAACTTGATTCAAATCGATTTTATTTTAATGGGAATTAACAAATAAACGCTTAAATTTCCTTTATCCTCAGCAAAAACAAGCTCACCTTTAGTTATAGCATTGCTAAAATTGTGCGTTAAATTGGCACAACTAGGTTGAGCTTGTACATTTTCTTGTATTGTCATCCAGCCGGCCTCTGATCTGGACATGGGTAATGTAGTAGTTGTGAAGATCGTCATCACTTCGATCCTCCTTGGTAACACGGAGCAGAGAAACATGCATCATTCCATGAGCGTCCAAAGTCTTTTAGACTGTTACACAATTACACTACTCAGATAGCTGCAGTTTGTTTGGCACATTTGACGCTGTTTTATTATTTACGTTTGAATAGAAACTTCGGCTACAGCAGTGAATCCTCCATCTATGTGAAGCTCTGCAGCACAGAACATGTTCCAGCACTGTACGGTATTATCAGGGTCCCTCCTTTGATACTAGCAGCTACCGCAGCACTGCAAAACACAGGCTGGACAAAAGGTAGATTGTATTGTACTGCCAAGCTACAGGAAGTACTGTACTAGTGTTGGAATGTGTAAAGCTTTCAAATGTTGCATGCAACAATATTTCAAACCTGGCAGCAGATGTAAATGAGAATATTGTGTCAGTATGCAAAAGACAGAAACCTAATTCTTTATTCTGAGAGTGTTCCAGAGCAATCGTTGCAGCGAGTTCTACGTTCCTTCCCCGGCATTCATCCCCCTCCGATAGGGCTGCTACATGACAACACAACCATCACGTGATTGTACTGTAATCTCAGTTTTTTTTTCCCTTTCAACTACAGCTCAGCGGACGTGCCATCTCGCCGGACGGCGTCTTCCTCCTGTTTCTTTACGTGCACACATTGACTCGTCTTTAATCTGACAGCCTGTTTCGGCGAAGCCTCGACTAAATGGAAGAGCAAACACTGACACGTCCTCCACAATCAGAGTCTGCAGGAGACTCCAGCATTCAATCACAAATAATACGACTGTATCTAAGCTCCTGGATCCCTCGTAGATGAGTGACTGACAACGCAGATTTAGTACCGTGATCACAGGAGCTGCTATGACGGGATGTTTCCCCGAAAGATGAAATAGTTTCTGTTGAATTAGACGATCACTTCCTTATACAGTTTGTCCTATGAAGGAATATCAAGCTTAGCTACTCCATGGAAACAGATACAATACTGCTTTGTTATATAGTTGAAGCCCTCATGACATCATAAACAATCTACATGTGAAGGTGCTGCAATATATGAAACAATTAAATATATTTATCAGTCACAAACATGCGTGTCAGGTTATCTAATGCATTCAAACTGAATAGTAGATGGTCACAATGCAGAACATGAAGATATATAAAGTATATTGGTATTTCTTGGCTGAGCTTTTAGGAGGAAACAAAGGAAAAAGCCTCCGTTTGGAACCTCCCAAAAACGTGAGTTCTTCACTTGACATATTTAGATAAGATTAGGTTTTCCTCTGAGGAGGCAGATCTGTCCCGCCGAGTCCCTCATCCTGTGCCAGCCCATCAATTTTGAAAACTTTTCTTCCTCTCTGGCAGCTGTTGGTGCACTTGTTTATTACCTTTGAAAGTCAGTTAACAAACCTGTCATCCGAACTTTTCCCTTTTGCGACCGCGTCGCGAAGGCAGGTCTCTGGACGAACCGTCGTACCATCTGTTTCGGGGCACCATCGACAACCTTAAAAAAAAAAGAAGAAAAAAAGGGCTAATTGACTTTGCTGCTATACTAAATAATTAGAAAGTTACCCAACTGGGACGTCAGTGTGTATTTCTGATGATATTTCTTTCATGTCTGTTCAGGAGGTGACTTTAAAAGAATATATATTTTTACCATCATTAATTACTCTCATCAATCGGACTGTTTTGCTCTGGCGACATACAGTCCAGGTTATTAGGACACACAGGACATGCTGTTCAGAAGATGCTTTGACTAGTTGAATCCCCCTGAGAATGCTATTAAACAACTATTTGATAATAACAAGGCAAATGATGAAGGAATTATTAACATAATTTTCTTCATGTTCTTTAATTTGGATCAATAAGATGTGACGGGAACACCCCTCTCCTCCTCTCCCTCTCTCATCCCCGTCAGAATCACACTAGGACTTCCCATTGTTTAAGGAAAAATCCAATGAATAAAATATAAATGAAAATTGTATCTTTCATATGAATAATGTAAAAGAGGGCACGCTGTCGCCAACCACATCTCAAGGTTAGACACTATTGTTAGTCATCCCGCGTGGCGCCGGCTTTTGTTCTTGTTTTGGTATGAAATGACAGGATCCAAGTCTATCAGGGTTGTGAGGGACACTTTGTCTCCTATATGCTGGGATATGTTATTCCAGGAACTTGAAAGAAGAAAAAAAAAAAAATTCCACACCCAGCGTGAGGTATGTTGTGTCAAGGCAGCGCCATATGGTACGGCTCGGAGAGCGTGCCAACAACTTTCCACCCTAGCATGTTCCCTTCACCCAGTCACAATCAGCGGCTCCGTACCAGGAGGTAAACCGCGGGAGAGGCCGAGGACTTCACGCCCAAACTGATCTTCATGGCAGTTTGTGATGAAAAAATCCATAGAAAGCTTTACGCTCATCATTTGCTCTGTCTTTGTCCAATAATCAATTCCACCAAGGCCAATAAGCCACTCTCCTGAGAGTAGCAGATATGTGTGAAGTGTGCAATTTATTTTTTTATGAACACAATCCAGCTGGGGGGAAAGCGAGGAGGACAGTTTTACACACTGAACTTCAGAAAAAAAAAAAAAAAGAATCAACAGAGCGTCGGATTAATTGGCTCCTGCATTGATCGTTCGCTCCTCACACACTTGTTTCGCATATTTCTTGCAAATTCAGACACTTTCATTAAAACGCAATATAAAATGTAATTAATCAAAAATAAGTTTTTCAGAATTTTTTTTCTCATCAATTATTATCCGAGTCGTTTTTCATTGTTGATAATAAACATTTGAAGTTCAGCAGTGTAATTGCAGCATCCCGCTCTGGTCCCTTATAGATTCCCGTTGTTTCATCCATTCGTCCCTTTTTGTATTTTACTTTGAAATTCTCCCCTCTGGTATCTCGTATCAGATACTTCACCCGCCTGTGTGATTTTACGCCCCATCACAATTAGTTTCACCTGTCCCTCCGTATCCGTCCTTCCCCAGTGGATTGTGTTCCCCTGCCTCGGTGCCAGCTCCGTCTTTGTACCCGGTGTCAGACAATCCTGCCTTTTTTTTTGCCTAGTTGCTCTAATTCTCCTGGTTCTTCTTGATCTCTTTTCCCTGGACATCGCTTTTGTCTTCCTCTTGCTGTTTTTTTGTTCGGCTGATCTTTTGACTGACTCCCTGTGTGATATACCTTTGCAGGTAAAGACTGTTTGAGTCCAGATTCTGTATCTGAGTCCTCTTGGAC
>CAAKHC010016374.1:0-19621 GCA_901007825.1 Macroramphosus scolopax | reverse complement strand
CCGTCCTCGCCATCCGGCCCTCACACCTTTCATCCGCGACATATAGACGACATTTCAATATAAATCACAGGCATTAACATTTATAAACATGAGTGTTTTATGAAGGCTTCATAATGAGGTGTTATAAATCGCAGGGCCGCGGTTCAAAGTGCCGGCGACGCATAAACCCTTTAACGAGGGCACAACGCCGCATCACTCCGCCCCGCCGCCCTGTTAACTGAATAAATGAATGCATACAGTGTTAAATAACATCAGAACTATCTCATGCAAGACTTTTGGAGAAGGACAGGAGGTGACATGGAGGAGTGTGTGAGCTTCTCTGATTGAGCTGTGAGGTTCCTGCAGCCGACTGGAGCTGCACATCTGTCCAGATGTGTCCCGCCCCCTTTCCACGTCATCTACCAATCACACTCTCTCAATCTGCTGTCTGTTTAAACGACAGGGATTTCACATCACCCCGTATCAGCATCGCTGCCTGATCTCTCAGCCTCACCTCCACCCAAGCATCCACCTGTAGCCCCGCCCATCAGAGCGATGGGCGGGGCTAAGACATTCGCTCATCACCCGTCAAGATCACGATGAGGTCGGAGGCCGGACGCCAAACTGTCACCGTGTTCTGCTGCTTTTATAAACATGTCAACGTGGGTTGTCTGCCTGAAACACATTTTGAATAAATAAACAACTGAAATGAAGATTTTCAATTAATATATCTGCAAATCTGCATTATGATTATGCGTTGATGGTAATGTTAAGGTTAATGAAAGCACTCCGTCAGTGAATGTCATGGTTACATATTCACATCTCTCGAAAGAAAATCTAATTTCCGTGACTAAAAATGAAACAATCAAAATAAAAGAAAATGTAATTAAACAGCACATCTGCTTCCTTTTGGAAGGTTTGCTGAGCTCGACTACATTAAATGTTGGGTTCACATCAGGCTCCATCACTTCAAAGCAGGAGTCAGAATATAATGAATCTTTAACCAGAAGTTTTGGCCATCCACTCTGGGGTGCATGCTGCAAGTCATATCTGCCTTCAAAGGCCTGATCTTTATGACTCATCATTTACCCGGGGGGGCAAGAACTCGCATTGATTTGTCGTCGTCTGCGGTTCGGAACAAAACAGCATTTAGGAGACAAAGTTGTAGATCAAAAATACTCACTCCGGTTTACAGTACACAGACGGACGGATAGAAAACAATTCGGTAGCCTGGATGGATAAGTGGTACGAGGAAGAATCGAAGAGTTGGAAGACAACAGCAACAAATTGTGGTTTGAATGATGATTGCGCAGGAAAAGCTATTAAGCAGCAGGTCAATAGTGGAGGACAAGCAGCCGGAGTATTAAACTGATCATGACATCAAGCTAAAGGCAGAGTCTCTCCGAAGACTTCCTTCTGGCAGCACTTTATTCATCTACAGAACAGGCTTTTCATTAAGCACTGGGCATAATAGATGAACCATTGATCCTCTCTCTCTCTCTCTCTCTCTCTCTCTCTCTCTCTCTCTCTCTCTCTCTCTCTCCGGTGATGTCACTGTGTCTCTACCAGCTCTTCTTCGCAGTCGAAAACCGCGCTACCTTTTTTTCCGACAGCGGCGAGCAATCAAAAACTAGCATTTATCATAATTTGAAGCCACTCTGAGCATCGGGGGCAAAAATCGCTTGTCTATTCATCAAGTCATCGCCTTCAGTGGGAGGCGATGGATTACAGCGAGGGAGGAAGCAAAGGTTTTTCTAAAACACACAATTTAGATGCACTTTACTGAGTTTTCGTGCACAGAGGGGAGCGGTGAAGGAGGCGGCGTGCTGGTGGTGGCACCACCCCAGAGTTTTATTACATGCACGCCTCTGCATACGTTGTGGTTTCCGGTGTGTGTCGGATACACTGCAGGGTCAAACCTCCACACTCCTCCATGCAGAGCGTCGGTCCAACCTGCCGCTGCACTCTTTACTGCTCTGACTCTCTGAGTTTTGGTGCCTCAGGACTCAACAGCACACTCGGCAAAGTAACAGCTTCCTGTAGGTAAAGTGTGCAGCAGGTCTTTTATTACTATTTTAGCACTAGACACAGAATAACGGCCACGAGAGAGCAAACCACGGACTGTAGAAAGAGATGGATCTGACCTGACCTCAGCTTCCTGGTGCCTGAAGGTCCATATTGGAGTTATTCCAGGCTCGCCTGAAGGCAGGAACCACACAGTGGAGCACGCAGTGAAAGCCAAAGTAGGGGTGACGAACGGCAGAGTTAGGAAGCTATCGCCCGCCGAATAAACACCAACATGTGTGGAGTTAACTGAAATAATATCGCAGTGTGAACTGACTGGCCTCTCAGTGACACCGAGCTCCGTGCACGTCGGCTCCACTTCTGGACGGAGGGCAGACGGACTAAAAGGGAAAATGGAATTAATAAATGAACAGTAGATTAACTACTTAAGAAAATAACTTTGAGGTTTCCCCAGCAGAGCAGCGATGCATTAATAAATCAAAGTTTACCTTCCAGTGATAAAACCACAGCAGAATTCAATAAAGAATTCAAGACCCGAGGCTGCAGCTAATCATTATTATAAATCTTAGCAATGGTAAGAATATTTTTACCTGAGCACAATATCAGTTTACAGTGACGGGAAGATAGAAAGATGTTTTTACTGGATTATGTTTTTGCTTGAAAAAAAAAGGATCATTCATCATGAAGTTGTTGGGATCATGATGCATTGTAAATCATCCTGATCTATAAGTGATTATCAATGCATCACGATCGCTGCGTTATTACAAACAGACAGTAGATTAACTGACTGGGAGATAATGTGTCTGGAGACTCGGGCTCATTAACATACAGTAAATCTGATACATTGACATCAGCGCATCTGCATAATAACTCCTCGCTCAGCCGAACTCCAAAGCAGGTGTGAAACGACACATTATTACTAATTAACCGTGACTCATTATTGATTAGCTACTCTATTTATCTGCGTAAGTGCATCACAGTAAGTAGGAATACTTATCAATTTGTAATGATTACCAAATGTGTACGTCCTCTCGTCATCGCGAGGGAGGCAAATATTTCACGTGGGAGGAGTCACGACACGATTAAAGGATACGACTGTTCATTCAACTGACCATTAGTCCCTGAGTGACGGAGGCGACAGGATTCTTAAAAACACTTGGAGTCGTTATGAATCATGATAACTCGCAGCACGACGGCATGAATATTCACGTCCATATGCCGCATTAGCTGTGGAGTGAAGATATTAACATAAACACTGAGGGTTTATATAGAAACAGAGCGGCTAAGATAAGATAAGATAAGATAAGATAAGATAAGATAAGATAAGATAAGATAAGATAAGATAAGGTAAGGTAAGGTAAGGTAAGGTAAGGTAAGGTAAGGTAAGGTAAGGTAAGGTAAGGTAAGGTAAGGTAGGGTAAGGTAAGGTAAGGTAGGCTAAGCTAAGCTAAGCTAAGATAACAAACCTCCCGATCATCAGTTTCCTTTTTAAAAATGACTTACCATCATCTCTTACATAGTTCTTGACTTTGTTAACTGTTTGTTAATGAGACATGTGCCAACATCTCAACCCCCCCTGATCTTCTTCCAACGCGCATTCTGTTGTGTTCCGACAGGATTTTAATTGTAACCCCGTCTTTCATCCATAGCGAGCGCTCCTAATGTGCGACTCTTTCCCTGTACTTGATAAAGCTCTCTGTACTGAACTCTTAGCAGATAATTCCCAAGGCTCAGGAAGATACTCACATCCCATCATCACAACACCCCAGGGAGGGGACGTTTATTTGGGGCTGCTTATGTCAACACATGCATTGTATCTGTTCTGTTCCTTTATCAGACAGATCGTAGGTGGCGGAGCAGCGTGTGTGTGTGTGTGTGTGTGTGTGTGTGTGTGTGTGTGTGTGTGTCCCTAAGAGGCCAGCAGCATTTTCACCGCACATTAGATGTGATGGATACACACTGACACACACATTACAGCTGCAGGTGTAAAAAAAAAAAAAAAAAAAAAAAATACCGCAGTCAACACGTATCAAGAACTGGTGGAGAGCAGCTTGATTCTGTGGGATTGATGCGATTTGATGGGAATAACAGTGAAACGCGGCTGCTGTCATCCCACTGATCTGGATTGATACAGAACACCGAGATACAGACATTCAATCCCCCAACACAGGAGGTTCTCCGTCGGAACGCATGTCGAATCCCATTCGTCAACAGCAAAGACGTACTTAGACTTTCGGGTCACGGCTTCAAACAACACGTTCAGAGACGTCGAGGCGGCAGCCATCGGCGCTCCGAAGGGCGGCTTTGCACACGGTTATTTGTGTGTTTGTGTGTGGGCGCAGCTGCACAGGTGAGCGATGCGCTTTCGACTGTCGGCGTGAGTTACTGTAATAAGACATCACAACCGAGCGCAGCGTGCACGCAAACATTTTAGTTGACTTTCCTGGAGAACTTCCCCCCTTCCTGCCGCCGCAGCCTCAACATGAAAGGCGTTGGAGTTCTTAGTGCGCCTCAACTGTACATCTCTACTTACTGTGGCAAGGCAGACATGAATAATAAACATTATCAGTTTTCTTATTGTTCGCCTTGGATACGGGAGCAGCCTCCTTCTGTCAGCCCGGATTCCGCTGCTTCTTTCTTGGCTTTGATGCACTTTTAACGAGGTTACACCGAGACACTCAGCGTGTTCGGTCTAACCTGCTGGTGTTCTGTATACTGGATGGGTTTTAGTAACATTATTGGCTTGGGTCCACACTTGTGTTACCGGGAACCAGTGGGGTTTGTTCTTCCCGTGTCGCTGCCTTCCTGGCTGATTAAAAAACGACGCCAAACGCTGTGCGAGGAAACATTTTGATGTTCGCACCTCCGGGTGCTTCGACACATGGCCGTACGCCGAGGTGCAGCCGTGTTGTTCGCTTCATGATATGCTTTAGTTGCATACAGAAAACAATCTGATTTCCCTGATCTATGATTGGTTACCTGGAAACCTCCAGCTGCCTGTTTGTGGGTTAGTAGACCCAAACAACCCTCTTCCCCCTCCTCTTCTTCTTCTTCCTCATGTTCTTGCTTTTGCTCCCTTTCATCGTTGATGGATCTAATCAGATGCCGCTATAGAGCCCCGCACTTCTAAATCAAAGGACCGCCATGTTGAATAAAAGGTTCTGTGGTGATGACACGATGATTCACTACGCCCACGTTACAGCAGTGATCAATGAGAAAGAGTCAGCGTGGTGCAATAACCAAAGTAAAGTTATTTGGTGCTAATTAACGGTGCCTGAATGACAAACACACGATGAAAATCCCTCCAACGATCTCGCTTGTTGATTGTTTAAACGAACAACACTATCACAGTGTTATCTCTGGAATAAATGAGCTGCTAATCTGTCATGGAAGCCACCGTTTCCCCTGCACACAGAGAGATTAAAGTTTGGCTCATGCTTTTTTTTTTTTGGACCTGTTTGGACTATCCAAGTTGATTTAAAAAAAAAAGTAGGTAGGATTTCCCCCCTTTTGTATGTTCCCTGGATGGGAATGCGGTGCGGCACGCACAGATGATAAGAGATGATAAGAGCTTTCCCGCGACCTTCCAGCCATTCAACTCATTTGACTTTGATGTGTAAAACAGACCAATAAACGGGGGAGCGGCTCTGCTTCAATTTTGTTCTGAATTACAAACCCAGATGAGTGGAGCGCTCAGAGAACAATGGCGAGGTGGAAGGGCCCAGATCTGCTCCTGTGACACAACAGTGCCACCTACTGGCGAGTGTGTGTATGTGTGTGTGTCCTGTTGTGTTAGGCTCATTGTGTTTGCACCCAAAGGTTGCGTCACAAAATGTTTGGAGACTTAAAATGATCTGAATAACAATCTGTGTTTGAAGTCTTTTATCTACAGAAAAACATTAATAAAGCAACTTCTCCCTCATGTAGTTGTATCGATGCAAATATTGATCATTTTGTATCCACATCACAATTGAGCAGAAGATGTTTGAGTGGCAGATATTAAGTTCTTCAAGTGTCCAGAGTGCAACGTATCTTTGTCCTGTTCAACCTTCACGTATTCTCAGTGCTGCAAAGTTACTTGAAAAGTGTATTCGACGAGTTCTCATCCCTTGACTTTAAAAACCGAAGCACACCCAGCCTGTCAAACAGAAACGCCGTCTCAATCCACTCGTGTCTTATACCGACGCACAAGGTATCAGTGGTGTGAAATCCAGCAGGTTTTAAGTAACTCTCACGTCAACCCGTTCGCATCAATTTAACGAGGACTTGGTTTTATACAATATTCTTTATTTTCCCTGCTAAGTCAAACGACCCCTCCGATCCCCGTTCGCACCATTATGCATACTCAGATACACGATTGTCTCCGAAAACATTTGACTGTTTTGTCATCCATCACTCTTATAGCCCCGATGGGAATGCATGCAACATATTGTGCTCGCGAGCGGAAGACAGTCTGCACTCTCATTTCCACTCACTGGTCCCCAGATTCCTGATAAAATGTGATGAAATCCTTGCAAACCGATTGACTTCATGCATCCAGACAGACGCGGTGAGACGCCTCCGACTGTTTGCTGGTCCTCCTCTATGTAAACTCGGATGCTATGTGTCAGTATAACATGTGGGCTTGAGGTTAATCTTGATCCACCTACTCAGAACAGGCTCAGATGTCGTATTGACATCCGAGAGGCGGCTGTTACTCATGCTCGGAGATGACTTCAGTGCTGGAAGTAGACTTTTACTTGTTTTTTGTTATTTCTTTATGGGCTTCCATGAGCATTGGAGAAGATATATATATATATATATATATATATATGTATATATATAGCAGTTATCAAGCATAGAAGCACCATGTCTGGTGTCATCCCAGCATCCTATAAGTTTGGAGCTCCACGAGCAACAAAATAAAGACAACTTTTCCGCTATAATTGAGGGAAAGAGCAATCTGTGTGCTCACCATGTGACAGCTGTTAAGTGAACAAACAGAATACTTTAAGCGGTTGCTGCTTTGGATTGCAGCAGGATCTGTACTCTGTGACGTGCAACGCTGGTACACACGACGTCTGATGCCAAAAACTTGAGGTTATCTCATCAGTCGGTTCCCTCTTCCCCGTATCTGTCCGTCAGTCAGTCTCGCTGCGATGAGATGCAGAGTGAGTCATGTGAGAGCGGCAGATTGAAATAACTGGGGACTTATGACTCGCACACCCTCAGCCTGATGGCGTATGCATTATAGATGCCCACCTCGCAATTTGTCACATCATGTCTTGATTTCCATGCGCACCACGCATTTGATCCTCCCCGAGCAGGAACGAAAAGCACAAGCAGAGAGATCTGAGAGATCTTCAGAGGAAGAGCACGAGTTACACTAATGAACACGTCTTTGTACCCAGGCAAGTTTGGTTGGTGAGTTTGTGATGTTCTCCCGAGCAAGGTGGGGGCGGCTGGATACTACGGTGTGGATTCTGTGGAGGTAACTGAACTAACAGCTCGTATTGCATCACAGGAGGTGGTGCAGATGCACAGAAAGGCACGGTGTCACTATGTGTCACGTTGTTGTGCTTTTATTATGTTTGCACACAATCCCCTGCTGTTGTGTTGTTAGACTGTCAGTCGATAGTGAAGAATTCAATAACGAGACAAGATGCACACAACAAGTGGTTAAAATACAGGTTTCATATGGACTGTATATAAAGCAGGACAACGACAGCTCGACATGAAGCTGTGCTGCTTCAGCACACTGGACACATTCAATATGTCTTATCATCTGTACAGAGAGCTCCCCTCAGCACTCTGATTCAATCATTCCTCGCGCCCGTCCTTGACAGCAGTCGGTGTGTGTGGGCGTCTGTGGGCTTATTGTGAAAACACACCAACCTCTGTTGACAGGTCAAAGGACGATGACTCATGTGATGCTGACGGCCTTCAGGTTACACACACATCTACAATATCATTTGGTGACTGACAAAAGAGGTTTTCTCCCAGCTTAACTTCATGACTAACATGACTTCATGTAGGATCAAGGTTAGTGTGCATCTACGACAAAGTTGACAGCCGCAGCTCGTAGGGAAGTTGAGAAAGTTGTCTTTTTTCATAAAGTTGAATTTTTGGAGGTTAAGTGTGTAAAATCGTGTATGTGCAGCAGCGGCTGGCCAGTAGAGGGCGCTGGGGCGCCGCCCTCCCTGGTGGAAGGTGTTCTTTGATTTTTCTTTTTAAAATAAAAAAGTTGAAATAAACAATAATCACGTGTTTTAAGTATGTATGTGTTTAAAATGCAAAATAACGTGTAACATTTAAAATATAAATCATTGTGTGTGGGGGAAAATTAGCTTCCGGTTCGTCCCGTCTCTCTCGATGTTTTTTCTGGGGCGACAGAAACATCGCAGCAGCAGCGCAGCCAATCACTGACACACGATATGCACGTGGCAACATAAATTATCCAATCAGTGTCCTCGAATCTGATGCCGAAAGGGGGATTAATATATCACCCTGAGCAGAGTCAGTGGTGGAGGGACGATAGTGATTTCCTACACTTCCCAGAATGCCTTTTGATAACCAGCTCCCCTAACCCCATTTGTCTTTGTACATATTGTAACCTGAGCATAAGTCATCCAGCAATATGTTTGTGCAATATGCTTTAATGTTTGTGTGTTCTACACCTTCATACACTTCATCTACGTCCTGATACGCTCCAGTAGACCGGCGTGATATCAGGCTTCATAACTCAACAGATCCTCATTTCCTGGAACAAAACGTTCTTTTGTAATGAGAACATAAAAGAGTGAAGGATCCTGATTTTTGATAGCATCCTCATGATGCCACTTTTGCTCCTGATTCTCATTCAGGTGGCTGCGGCGTTGCCGTTGAAGAGGAGGCCGTGTTCTCCGGTTCCCCAGTTCTCTGTCACTTTAAGCAGGTGGTAGAAAAATGTGGAGAAGTGACTTGATGGCGGTGGCTGCTGCCTCTGTTCCCTCCTTAAGTGACACTCAGCTCCGACTCTTGGGAAGCATGAAAGGTGCCTGAAAGAGGAAGAGAGAGTCTGGTTTGAAACACAGCACATAAGTAAAGGGGGATATATCTGCATCCTTTGCGGCTCTACACAAACCCGTCACTTTGCTGCAGGTGTTTCCTGAGGAGACAAATTCATGCATGTTACTTATCATAACTTAAATCCCCCGTAGCAAACCTAGAAAGAACTGTTTATCCTTCCATCCTGGAACAACCGGGACACTATGGCTTCATGTCTGTAGGAGGAAGAGGATCCAGATATTATATACAGTCCATAATATTTGTAGTGTTTCATTCAAATGATCTCACATCACATGTCTGTCAGGGGTGTTGCTCCGTCCACGACGACGTCAGAATACAATATTACATTTCTAACGAGCTCGTTAAATGAACCTGTATCATCTTGTGAAAATGGCCAAAGTCAGATCCTATTAAACTCACAAAGGGGCTGATTCTCTCCCTCACTTTTTCGCTGCGCTCCCCTAAAAGTCTATAAGACAGCTACAGAGTGCTGCTGTTAGAGTCTGAACTAAAACAAATGGATCCCATTACCTCACTGCTTACGCTGCACTGGCTACCTGTGTCCTCTGGAATTGCTCTTTTACTTGTGTATAAGTTTTAAATGGCCTGACTCCGCCGGATCACTGAGGTCCTCCACCTCCTCTCTTTGAAATGTTTCTTATGTGTCTGCAGCGGGTGACAGCCGCCCTCGATTAGACGGCCCTAAACTGGGGAACACTCTGGGTATCGAACGGCCGGCCCTCCCTGCACTTACAAAAATATAATGTAATGTTTCTTTAAATTCTGACTCTTTTTATAGCTTTACTTTTTACTTTTTATAACATTTGAGGTAACTTGCATTAAAACAATAAGTTTGATAGATGCGAGTGGCTCGATATCTTTTTGAAGAAGACACAATATCATATCACCACTAACCGTTACAGCTCCTCACCAGCGTGCCTGTGAATCTATTTTACCTTTTATGTCGAGGCTTGTATAGAATGTATGAACATCATGTTGTATTAAAATGGTATTTTAATGAACGCCACCGTCTCTTTTAACATCCTCTTTGCTCCGCTGTGTGAGAAGCTTCACCCTCATATTCAGTCTATCCGAGAGTCGACTGACAGGTAAATTGAAAATTAACGAGGAAGATCCTCTTTTTCTGTGCCGAGAGATTTCCATCTTCCCTCGTGCAGCGCAGCAGACCGACAGTGTTGCCGCTCGCATTAATTCCTTTTTTTCTTCTTCTTTGTTTCATCAGATATAAATCGCCTGCTTATTTGGAGCTTACGGAATTCTGACCTAGATCTCCAAACCCTGTTTGGGAGAGATACAGAGCAAACGAATAAATCAATCTCAAGTTATCCTAAAAGAAACAAAACAACCAGGAGTCTGTGGAGTTGAGACACATTCAGGACCTGAAGTAGTCGTGGTCGGGATGTAAAATCAATATCTTATACTGTGATTAGGCTGAGACAAGAAGGCGAATTCTCTGGGATGCTGAGTTAGCGGATTTTGGACATATAAGCAGAAATCAGGAGCCTTTAATAGAAAAACACAGCAACTGATTCCATACAGGTAGAAGGACTGAGAACCTGTTATGATGTTAATGCTGTAATGATAATCAGAAGTACTTTGAACCATGCTGAAATAAACTTCAACAAACCAGCTCAAATTGTTTCTCCGTCACGTAGTTTTAATAGCAGTCGAATGGAAGCGATATATGTGGTGATACAGGCCCTCGGTCGCCTGGAGACATCGACTCCCTGACTAATAAATGTGTCAGGCTGGAAGAGCGAAGAAAAACAGTGTGACATTTCTGATATTTGTGATGGATCCGAGTTGTTCATCAGACGCTTCGCTTTTCATCGCTCCCCTGATTGGCAAAAATATCAATGTGTCATCTCCGCAGAGCCGAACGAGGTAAAAGTGATGTCCAGCAGCTACTGAAATCTGGTGGCATGGAAACACTGATTTCCTCCGGAGTTTCACGGTTTCAGACAGACGACGGCCTCTGGCTCTTTTTGTCAAAACACAGGATGTCGGGATCCCCGTGGAGGAAGACGAAGAGGCAAACGACAATGTTTGACTGTTTATCGGAGGGCAAGGTGAAACGCTTGCTTTTAAGAGAAGGGGAAAGTCACATTAATCATTCAAATGGAGTGCAGACTTCAGGATTATCTCTCCTCCAACACACTCGCAGTGTTACATCAGTGAGATGAGTCAGTTGTCTGGAAGTTACAGGAAGTTTTGGATGAATTATCCCCAGTTAAGAAGTAATGTGGCTCGACCAGCTCATGCATCTGCTGAAGAGCCCGTGTTTCCCAATCCGACCTTTGAGACGTTTCTTTCAGATCGCTGTCCGAGGAGAGACGATCATCAGAGATGAAGCAGATACCTCAGAGCTGACAACACTCATCACCACCGTCAGACCGGATCCTGCCAGCGATGAGGTCGTCTTTGTTAACGGAGCCTGTGTTCATCCTGCCTTCATCTGGTAGGAGGTTTCATCATTGATTTGGACATCCTCGACGAAGCTTTAGTCATCCTGGTTGGTCGTGTCCAATTGAGCCTTGATGGTGTCGCCCACGTGAAAAAATTCCACTGGAAGTGAGACAAAGTAAAGATGCCACGACAAGATTTGAATATTATAGACCTCATCTGGAAGCTCCCTCTGTCTCTCTCAACATTTAAAATAGGATACGTCAGTGAAGATCATTTTTATATGTTTTCAGGTTCCGTTAAATCTCACAAGATTAGTACTGAAGACGCTCGTAGGCTTCAATGACCTGAGCCTAGCTGAAGGTGCTGTGGAACAGCCGGTTCCACCACAGGCCCCCGGAGACGGGCGGGGAGCTGAGATGCCCAGCGGTGACTAGAAGACGTTCTTCCCATCAGCAGCTTTGGTCATTTGACATTTGCAGAGGACAAAGGCAGTGGTGGGAGGGGACAGCTGGAGGCAGCTCATCTCTCCCTTATCTCTGTATTCAGGGCTGTGGTGGTGGTCTGCCGAGGCTGCAGCACGACTGCGAGTGCACAGACACGCTGTAAATACCATGCGTCTTTACAACCTGTCCACAAGAAGGGTACAACATGACGCAGGTATTATTTCCATGCCTCCACAGATAAACCTATAATAGGGCTATTTAAAAAGATGTCATCTAAAGTGGTGCCTCCAAACAGTTTCACATTTCAATGGTCATTTTAACTCATCCACATTATTTCTGGAATACAAATTTAGTATTAATTGCCATTATATATTATGAAAACAATTTCTTTATTTCATTCAATAAATGGTTGAACCATGTTGAAACAACACAACACCAAAGTGACTTATAAACCAGTGTTTTTATTAACCTTATCATACAGTCAGCTGGACACTACAGGTGATGATGTGCCAGGTTCTGATCACTGATGGAAGACTGCAAGCATATTAAAAGATTGACATCCTTCCTCTCTTCTCTTCATCACCTCCCCAACTAGCTAAATAGCAATGTGACATCGCCACTAAAACCGTCTGTAGTGTGTTTACTGAATTCTCTTCGGCAACATGCCCCTTTAATTGGCTGTAGGGTTGTTGATCTTGCCCATGAAGAGGATGCTGCGGGTGGAGTCCTCCAGGATGAAGACTAAGAAGGGTCTGTTGATTTTCATCACTCCGGGTAAACTCATGGGCATGATCTCGAGGGTGGTGGTGGCCGCTGCCTCTGTTCCTGTTTCATCGACGCTCAGCACGGCCTTGTGGGACACCTGTAGAGGAAGCAGGAGGAAGACTTCAGTATCCAGTTTGAGTTAGAGCACATGTGTCAGGAAATCCGCATCATCCATGAAATATTCATGTTCCATTAATAGTTTCAGTCCCCTGAACGGACACATGAAGTCCGTTCAGTTTGCTGACCCTACCTTAGATACTTTGAGCTTGATCTCTTCAGACAAGCCAGAGAAATCAGCGTTGTCTGTGAATGCATTGGTTATTCCCATTTCTTCCAGTGTGTTTTTCAGGGAGGCTTCAGCGGAGATGGAAAATTTCGGCAGGAACAGGTCCAAAGATCTGAGAAACACAGTGCCGGATCACTGCAATGAGCAGTTGAATTTGTACTCGAGCTCATCGTCGTTTAACACAGCAGCCATGTTGACATGCAGTCTGCAAAGACGGGGGTTACTAGTCGTTTTCACCAACGTTCTGATAACGCCTGCCTTTACCTACTATTCCATGTGAAAGTGGCTGCTGTGAAAAACCAAAGTAAGTAGACGTGAAGTACCCAATAAGTACCCTGATCCCACCAACTATCGTATCTGCAACACACAACCATGTGAAGGATTGAACAATCCATCAAATTCCTCTCTTACTGTCTGAAAAGCGAGTCATGCCAGTGCTTGAGGTAGTCCTTGTTGATGTAGCCCTCCACCTCGTTCATCTTGCCCTCATCAGGCAGGACAATCATCATGGAGGTGTTTCCCTTGTAGGGCAGCATGACGACGGAGGTGTGGTTGTCAAAGTCGTAATAGAAGTCGTAGCGACCCATCCTGGTCATCATGTCCACCTCCACCTTGGTGTTCTCGTCCACGAGGAAGTCGGCCTTCTTGGTCTGGCTGCTGTTGAAGGGCTTCTCCCACTGTCCTGCACGAGTCGGTGGAAAGGTGAAGGTAATGGAGGTACTGTCAGTTTCAACTTTTCTGTGCATGTGTGTGTGTGTGTGTGTTTCTGTGTGCGTGCACGTGTACGTGTGTGAGTCCTACCTCTAAAGTAGACGTAGTTGATCAGCACCATGGCGGTTTCAGGGTCCAAGTCCTTCACCTGGTCTTTGATCTTGTTCTGGGTTTTACCCGCGATATACGAGTTGATCTCAGCTGCAGCCTCCGCAGGTTTGCTAAAGTCGGCGTTGATGATCTCACCGGAGTAGTACTCCTTCACATCCTTCAGGAACGCCGCCGACGGACTGAAGCCAGAACGCAGAGCAACTGCATTGCCGACATCCAGCTGCTGATTCTCCTGGCTGTGGCCGTACATGTGGAAAAGATGCTTGTATGCTTCGTTGATCTTAACCTTGTCTTTACCACTGTAGCCCAAGGTGGAAAACAGCTGGCTGTGGGTGTCGCCACGAGCACCTGTAGACAGCATGGACAGGGCAGTGGAGATGCCCAGCGGTGAGTAGAAGAGGTTCTTTCCGGCAGCAGCTTTGGCGTTGAGATTTTTGTAGAGGCCAAACCCAAAGTCAGCATTGGGAGGGGACAGCATGTGGCAGGTTTGTCCTCCCTCATGGTTGTGATCATGGTCGTGATCATGGGCATGATCATGGGCATGGTCGTCGTGTACATGGTCAGGGAGGTGGTGTGCCCAAGCTGCAGCCAGCAGCATTGCTGCGATTGCGCAACTAGTTACGACACCATGCATCTTTACTGCCTGTCCAGGGGGAAAAGCACTTTAGTGAGACTCAACTACAGTAGCTCATGATACAATTTATTTTTCCCTCGAACCCCAGGAAACACTCGCTCATATGCGGGGGATAGCAGGACGAGCATTATTGTGACGTCTTGATAGATCCTGCTGTGAAAACAAAAGAACTCCTGGCCAAGTAAAACTCCTACATATGAGGCAGCATAAAGTTTGACATATCGCTGCATAAAAGAATGACTATGACTCTCCCGAATGAGTTCTCTACCTCGACAACCTCAAAGATTTGTGATTTGGTATTCAAATTAAATCACTATTGCAATATCAAAAGTCAGGAAATATTTTCAGACTTATTTCATACGTTTGTTGTAGTATTGAAAATAGGTTTTGAAAGCATCTTACAAAACATTGGGGGCCACAGCTAGGACCTAATAACGCAGGGAGTTGGCATGGAAAGGTTTGGGAACCCCTGGTGTACGGAACGGGCCTAGAAGAGTGACTTACTTGGTCACTAGGTCCCTCTGTTGGCCAAAACTGTTTTATTTCTATGTTAACCATTTAAAATACTGTGGTGATTATTAGAAGTTATGAAACTTGGAGAAAATGATTGGAAATAAAAGGTCTTAAGTGTGCAGTGCCAATAAAATTGCCACGCGTCCTCAAGCCCAACTTTCCTGAAATGTCACTCAAAAGCTTTTTTTTTAAAGTTGACCCTGAATATAAGAACAGCATATTTCAACAAAGTGCTATGCTTACCTTCAATGTCCTCTTTGGCGCAGACGGATTGACGGAAATGTCCTCCTTTTATAAAGGAGCCACAAGAGTCAGCTGACAGTTTGGTCAAACATGAACAAAGACCAGCCAATTATACTGTCCTGTGCGAAGATACTGTATCTGACTGGACTCTCTGCATTGATGTAACATCACTCACTCAGTGCATCACAGTTAAAGAGCCGGTAGGGTATTTTGGTTCTGTATTGCATCACACGCTTAGAGAAATCCCACACGTTCCAGTATACAGTGAAACAAGAGAGAAATCGCTTCAAACTGTAGTCTGATTTTCATTTGAAATTCACTCTAAAAAGTATATATTACTGGTATGTTTGAATAAAATAAGAATTGGCAGCATGAACATATGAATAATGTATGTTATATGGGTCAGTATTGGGATAACTGACTCATCTATAAATCTATATAGAAGGGTCAGTGACCTCAAGGTCTATTCTCTATTGACCTTTTTGTCAGTATTGATTAGAATTTGAAACATTAGGCTAACACATTTTGCTTAAAGACAAACCATAAAACAATACATTAATCCAATAACATCTTAGGTGACTTTATGTACATGTAATAATGATGGTGGTCTAGTGGTTAGGATTCGGCGCTCTCACCGCCGCGGCCCGGGTTCGATTCCCGGTCAGGGAACCCCGAAGCCAGAAATGGTGGAAGGTTGGGCTTGGGGCTAGCAACCCCAACCCGTAAAAACGACATATATGCTACAGAAACCGCAGAAACACCCCAACATGAGCCCAGTCTGACGTGGGGAGGCCAAAACAGACCTGGAGAAGACCAGTCGACAGTGAGGCGAAGACAACTGGACTATCGTGGGCCCAGCTGACTGCCCAATTCAATTCAGATTCTGCTGCCCAATTGTGTAATGATTTAGATTCATTGTTTATTCTCTTCTATTGTCTGGTGTACTGACCTTTATGTCATTTCAGAATCAGCCACTGCAGCTGTTCTGCATTACAACTCTCTGCTGATTGTACTCACCTGGCCGGCCCCATTCCAATATTCACCTGTTGCTAATCTGCTAATCAGCCATCCACTGCATATACACCGGACCATTTCCTTTGTCGTCCAGTGTGTTACCAAGCTTTCCGGCATTTGTTTCCAGCCATTTAGTTTATTCTGATCCGACCTGTTTTCTGCACTCTGGACTTCTCTTCTGCCTGACCCTTTTTGGATGTGTTGGCCTTCGCTGATTTATACCTGATGTGACTCCTGCCTGATTATAAATGGAACAGTTTACTGGACCTGAACTGTGTTGTACTATTGGGTTCCTGCCTGCCACTTCGCATATACTGACAAATTGTAATAATGCTATCACACTGAAAGGCTGTACACAGACTAATACAACTGCCTGCTAGGATCACTTAACTCCAGCTAGCATCGGTTTACTCCTGCTAGCATTGGTTAACTCCTGCTAGCATCGGCTAATTCCTGCTAGCATTGGTTAACTCCTGCTAGCATCAGCTAAACTTGTTTTAGCATCAGATAACTCCTGGTAGCACCAGTTTACTCCTGCTAGCATCGGCTAACTCCAGCTAGCATCAGCTAAACTTGGTTTAGCATCAGATAACTCCTGCTAGCATTGGCTAATTCCTGCTAGCATTGGTTAGCTCCTGCTAGCATCAGCTAAACTTGTTTTAGCATCAGATAACTCCTGCTAGCACCGGTTTGCTCCTGCTAGCATCGGCTAACTCCTGCTAGCATCAGCTAAACTTGTTTTAGCATCAGATAACTCCTGCTAACATTGGTTAACTCCTGCTAGCATCGGCTAACTCCAGCTAGCATCAGTTAATGTGTGCCTGACTTTAAAAGAATAAAATTTTGTGAAAGGTTATATTTTGTCAGGGAGTAAGTCGTTACTGCTAAGACAGCAGTGTTCAATGTAATTAATATAGAGGCTGTGATCAAACAATGACGCTGACAACTTAAGAGATGGTCGATATTTAGCCTCCAGTTTCATGTTAGTTAATATATAATATGTTTATGTAATCTTTGACACATGGTTTCGTGATAGCATTGCTGTTAGCTGCATGAAGCAGGCCTGGTTGTGGGTGTAAAAAACACAGATTCTTTGTGGGGAAGAAAGCTACTAAACAAGTGACAAATCTCACCTGTTCTGTTCCTGTTCCACTTGGGTAACAAACTTGAGGTCTCCAGGAGTCATTTGAGCCTTGGTTGATGGATATACTGACATTTATGCTATTTGTGAAGGATCTTTTGTCCTATTCATAAATCTAGGGTCTATTCATCAGCTCTTTAATTAGTTAACTATCCTGTCGACACGTCTACAAGACTGTCTAATGCCCAGAAATTGCTAAACCCTACTATGAATATGTAAAACAGTTTTAATGACAGGTTGGTTTTTTTTGTGTCGGTGTATAAACCCAGATTTTCTTGCATAGCAATTTCCCATAAGTGCACAAGACAATTTAGAGATATTATGGGAGGAAATGATTTCCCAGTGAAAAAGGAGACAACAGAGAAAATGCTTTTGTAATGGAAGAGGAATGTTTTATGTATTAGCAAGTATAGCAGAGATTCAGCCACAGAGATAAATTACTGCCATTTAAATGTCATTCATTTTCATCCTCCTGTGTAAATGGGGAAATAACCCATAAATTATCCTGTAATGTTTGGACGGCTGCAAGTAAAACAAAATACAATCATCGCCTTCTCACCACTTCAGGGAAATTGCCGTAACTCTCAAAAGGATATGCCTGGAAAAAACACAAAGAAGAAATGTTAAGCAAGCGAATGCAAACAGAGAAACCGAATTGAGAGTATCCCTTCAGTCTAGACGTCTGGATGATCAATAAGTCTCCCTTTGAGCAGAACGACATCACTGGCTTGTCTAAGGTGGTTATCGGGGTTGGGGTGGCTTCTTCCGCCTCCAGCAGAACCTCATGCGGAACCCGGGGGTAATGACACGGAAACAGTACGGGTGAGAGAACAGAGGTACTGGATCAAGAATATATCAAGAGAGATGAGTAGAAAGAGTGTGTCAGTTGAAAATAAAAGTGAATATCTATCTTGAGGTTTGTCTGTTTTGGCTGAGGATCTGGATCTTTCTTGACCTTGACAAGTTCCGTCTGCTGTGAAATTAAGAGGTCGTCTAAGAAACTGGATGATACCTCAGAAGGCTTTCTTAACTGTAGGATTTCCTTCTGTTAGGAGAGCCCGCCTCCGAAAAACAACAATCAGCGTGTTAATGAATTTGCTCTAGGCTGTCTTGTTACAACTTGTGGGGCCGGTAGTGAAGGCCTCTGCTCACTGATGTATAGAAAGCAGTAATTATTGCTGACTTGAAATCTACTCAGCATCATTCATCATGGTAGCGAACAACGGAGAGCAAGTGACCGCAGGGAAGAAGGCAGAGGGTGTTCCATGAAATGGATCAATATACTGCAACTCTTGGATAAGCACACCGTGTGTAGAGAACACACTGTACTCACTAAACCCCATAGGGTACACTGTGCATGCTAACCTTTGCCTTAAAATCTCCACACCTCCACAGGGCCAACAGCCTTGCAATAAATACTACTAAATATATGGAGTTTACAATTCAAGATTTATTTGACTTCCCAGAGAAAATGTCATTGTTACTGAAAGTGTTTGACTGACCTCCCTTTGGACACATTTAATTTCTTCATCCTTGCAGACAGTTCAAATGAAAAGTTATTATCCAGAGCTAGTGGGGCACTTTTTTTCTAGACGGACACAATACTGTGGAATTAACTGTAAATTTAGGCGTGCTCATTAAAGCAATTTAATTGCACTGGAGTAGCAGTAGAGATATAGCAGATCCCTTGGGACCTCGAAGAAATAAAACTAGAACTATTTATGTGGTTCAAAACCAGTGGGGTTTGTGAGACATTTTGGTGTAATTAAAGGGATCATTTGTGTGTTCCTGGCCGAGCGAGCGCTGGTCCACATTGTCTCATAATACCACTTTAATATATTGAGTCAGTGTAGCACAAAGAAGCCGCTGCTGCCCCAGAGGGTCACTCCTTAACTCTGAGAACCTGGAGTTACAGTGAGTGACTATGTCTCTCTGGAGCTCTTCACTCTCTTACTGATAGTGAGACACTATAGCAGTGATTTTCAACCTTTTTTGAGCCGCGGCACATTTTTTACACTTACAAAATTCTGGGGCACACCACCAACCAAAATGACACTCTAACACAGTACATACAATACAATACAATACATATAGTTTCTAAATGTATTTATACTCACTTAGTGTGACCTGAGAGAGGCACTTTAGCTATCACTTTAGAATCTCATTTACAATGGCTTTACAAGCTGGCAGTATCAATGTTTCTGCCACACTGTGGGACTTTTTTGATTTAGCTACGAGTTCAGCAACAAGGTAGCTAGCTTTGAGGGCTCTCTCGTTTAACTTTGTGGTTTTTCTAAAAAAAA
>CAAKHC010016371.1:4644-23064 GCA_901007825.1 Macroramphosus scolopax | reverse complement strand
TGTCTGTCTGTTGTGGGTTTTGTATTGTCTTGTGTGTGTGTTCTGTATTGTGTGTATTGTGTTGTATTGTGTTGTTTGCTGTGTGTGTGTGTGTCTGTGTGTGCATGTTGTGTGTGTGTTGCAGTGTGTTGGGGTCTGATCCTGACATGTTGTGTGTGTGTTGCAGTGTGTTGGGGTCTGATCCTGACATGTTGTGTGTGTGTTGCAGTGTGTTGGGGTCTGATCCTGACATGTTGTGTGTGTGCTGCAGTGTGTTGGGGTCTGATCCTGACATGTTGTGTGTGTGTAGCAGTGTGTTGGGGTCTGATCCTGACATGTTGTGTGTGTGTTGCAGTGTGTTGGGGTCTGATCCTGACATGTTGTGTGTGTGTTGCAGTGTGTTGGGGTCTGATCCTGACATGTTGTGTGTGTGTCTTTCAGGATGAGGGGGACACTCATAACCCAGTGTTAAGAGACAATCCTCAGCTCCATGAAGAAGTGACGGGCTGGCTCAAAGACCAGAAAGTGCAAGAGATTTTTATGCAAGGTAAGTTTGCTCATGTATCTAATATCTATAAGTAACATGAAGTTTATCAGTTGAACTGTAGGATTGTTAATGGAACCATTCCTTGTTGCTTCCAGGTCCCTATTCGTTGAATGGCTACCGTGTGCGTGTGTACAGACAAGACTCAGCCACCCAGTGGTTCACTGGAATCATTACACATCACGACCTCTTCAGTCGAAACATGGTCGTCATGAATGACCAGGTAAACAAGCGCGCACACACCTCACTGTAAGTCTTTAACATTAACTTGAGTCAGGCAGCTACAATATCAGACTTCATTCATACAGAAGCTGTTCCTGTAGTGGGCATCTAGAGGAGGATTTACAGACTTGATGACTCCATGAAGTATTTGGTCCATGGAGACCTCTGCTCAACCCGGGTCACACTGAGCAGTGTTAAATGAAATATGTGTCTCCTCAGGTGCTCGAGCCTCAGAATGTGGATCCATCCATGGTCCAGATGACTTTCCTGGATGATGTGGTTCACTCCCTGCTGAAAGGAGAAAACATTGGCATCACCTCCAGACGAAGGTCAAGATCCAGCCAGAACAACAACACTGCCCACGTGAGTACACACACACACAGCATGTGTCCGTCAGCTGATTAACACATGTGTCTGTTATCTGTGCTATATAGTAAATATACATCAATTAAAACACACACACACCCTGAAAAAAGAATGTGACCACAATTCAGACAGAAACCAAAAAGTGTCGTCAGACACAGATGAAATAAATCTAATAATGGCCTTTAATAATTGGCCTTTATTGTTGTTGTTGTTGTTGTTGTCTTTCTATTGCTGTGAAACACTGCCAACATTAATCTGACCTCAGCACTGTTTGTGTTAGTTCCAAAGCCATTGATCAACCTTCATGGATGTCTCCAACATCTTTTATCAAACAGTCCCAAATCAAATATGAACCATGTCTGCTGCCTCATGTTTCAGCTTCCTCACTGGGCTTTTCAAAGTAAAAGACTCTGCAATGTTTATTGGTAAACTTTACATTGAACTGGGACACTCCCATTCATACTGTAAATGTCACAGTGGTCGCCCATCTGATGCTGTCATCTGTGGTCACTTCATCTGTAGCAGATGTTCTGAGGAGTTAGATGTTTCTTAGGAAGGAATGGTTCACCAGTCCATTCAACACTCAGCCAGGCATTAACAATGAATATCTCTCCTTGTCCCACATTTTCTTTTTATTCATTCCATTTGTTTAATTTTGCTGTTCTTCTGTTGTTGTTTTTGTTTGTTTGTTTTTGTTGGCACATGAAAGATGGCAGGAGGGAGACCCGGCGGGACCACTGGCAACACTCAGGTACCCCGACCCCCCAATGCACTCACCCAACCCCTGAACGTTCCAGACCCTCATCCTCCACAAGACAGCACAGTTTATGTGTCACACCCAACAGCCACAATCTGTCCTGCATCTGAAACTAACCCCCCAGAGGTTACTGCCCACTGGCACCTCCAGATCACTGATTACTGACTGAAACATTAGAGACTATGAAGACCTGTCTCATTCCCAGGTTAAACCGACACTGATATCAGTGGCAAACGTTCCCCAGACACAGGAAGGGATTCATTGAAAGTTAAGAATAGTTGGGAACAATATTAGATCTTTTCAACTGTTGAATTCTTGGGTCATCAACAGGTTGTTGAAACACACATTACCCTGTGATCTGTGTGTTTTTAATTGACACCTGACAATAGGAAGGAAATGAAACTCTAAGCAAAGGTAACTGTGGTGAGAGGCTGCACAGGGGAACTGGGGGACAGATTAACAATCTCTTTGCTCATAATAGAATGACACATGTAATCCGTTCAATGTAATCTGTGTTAGTAAAGCAACATAGTTCCATGTCATGTCCTCACTACTCTGGTACCGACCATGTGAAGTTCCCCTGACTTACAAAGAATGTCACACTTTATTGAGAGTAACTAGCAGTTAGATTAACATTAACATAGTCTGGATTGATATTGTAACGATTTATAGAAAGATGATCAGATTCACTGGAAAAACCTTTTTCTGCAGTACAGAAACAGACAGTAGTTGTTCTTGGATGTGTTTTAGAGATGAACATCAACCAGCCAGCATTATTGCTGCCATCTAGTGGTTGCTGCACCTCCTCTCACGTCCACACCCACTGAAGTGGAGCACTTCACTGTGTACAAAAGGCTCCATCACAGTTGGGTTCGGTCAGAGGTCACAGGGTTTATAAAGGTTGACGTGAGGTTCACTCCTGACCAAACATCAGCACAGCTTGCTGTGGTCAGGACGGGAGCAGACCTGAACCTCTCCACCGATAGGTGAGGACAGCTGTGTGTGGAGCAGCTTCTCGACCCGACTCCTGGTGTGTTGGAGTTCTTACTGTAGCTAACATCCCTGTAGCCTGTCACTCTACCTGGAACCATCCAGGATATTTAACAGCTTGGCCCATGTCCCAATGCACATTATAATTTCTACCTTTGCATTAGCCAATCCAATTGAAGCTGTAATTGTAATTCACACAGGTGGACAGAAACATAAATGACACACTTCTCTAACTTGGTTTCATGTCACTAAAACAAAGCATCTACAAGGCGTCACATTTTCATTGAGAAGTTACAATAGTGGGATATTTGTGAGTCTACTCTTATGAGGGCTGTCAGTCTACTTGATGCCTCCATAAAAGTATTATTATACCTGCAGATTCTCTGCAGCACGGTTGTAAAGAAACAATGCTTTCCTACCATATGCCCAGCCAGCAGGAACATGATCACTTGGACTGAGGTCAGGTGACTGCCGTGGACAACCACTACCAATAACACTGACATGGCCTACAGCCAGCTGCAGGTCATACATGTCCACCCGTTGATTTGATGCAGACATATGTCATTTCAATTCCAGTGTGCAGGAGTAGAGTGAAAACCATAAGATCATTTAACTGCCCTACTACGCTCTGACTGTGCTGTTGGTATCAACGGGATGGTGTTTGCTTGTATTGATAGTTGTTCCTAATCAATATGTAACGTTTGTCAGTTAAAGAATTCTGTCTCAACTTCTGCTAATGACTTCTTCATTCTTAGAGTCATTATACGCGAGCCCAAGCTAACAGTCCTCGACCCATCATGGCATCGTCAGGCCCCAACCCAAAGGGTTCCCAGGGGTTGCTGGCCTCCCAGCAGGAGAGCCAATCCCAGCAAAGCCAGCAACCATCCAGCCAACTGCACCATTCTCCCAGTGGCACTGGACGGGAGCAGAGGGAGCAGCGGACCTCCCGCTCCTCCAGGAGAAAAGGATCCGATAGCAGTGTTCCAGAGGAAGACAAGGATAGGAGAGAGGAAGCCACAGGGAGAGGTGAGGACAGTCACCTCTACACGCTGTTGGTCACCATATCAACTGGTATCATATTCTACTTTAGAATATGCTCCGAGGTTTTCTCACTAATCTTTCACACCTACACGTGCCTCCACATTGATCCCAGCCTGCCAGCACGGTACCAATGACACTGTGATGATGAAGTCATTAGAGATGTCGACCTCCTTGACAAGAGACAAATACAATAACTAACTTTTAGTGATATCACAGCAGTGAAGGAGATGAGAACAGATTTCACATAAATAAGTTTGTTTCATCATTTATTTGAATACCAGTTATGACGGCACAGCAAGATGCTAGTCATTCAAAATGTGTTTGATAAATGAATATTACCTTTTTCTTTTCATTCTGCAGACTCAAAATCCAAGGCCAAGCAGGCAGTGAACAAGCGCAGGAAGGGCGAGGAAGATGAGAAGAAAGCAGTGCTAAAGAGACTGAAGACTGACATGACGTCTGATCTGTCAGAGAGCAGCGACTCTGAAAACACGCACAAGAGGACTGTCCACTCATCATGCTCCTCCTCCTCCTCCACATCATCATCGTCATCGTCCTCCTCCTCTTCCTCCTCCTCAGAGCCCAACTCTGAGAATGAGCTAAAGACTCGCAGCAGTGATGTGAAACCAAGTGTTGTCACAAAAATGGAGGAAGACACTAAGCCGCTGATGCAGGCGACCAAAATCAATGATTCCTCGTCTGTCATTGGTCGCCTGTCCCCATGGGTGGAGCTTCAAGCTACTGAGGAAAGCAAGAAGGGTGTTGTCATGGAAACGGGCAAAATGATAACGAAGGAGGAGGAGGAATTGGTGGCGGTTACACAGATCACCCAATCGCCTCGGCAACAGATGCCACTGATACCTGAGACCATCCAGGCCAGCATGTTGGAAGGCAGCAAGAACACTGTGAAAGGTACCGTCCACTGAAGCACGTCAATACACACAATATGAGGAGTATCAATATGTTGAGTGTTCTTATGCTCTTCCTTTGCAGCCTCATCTCGATCCCAGACACCTTCGTTGTCCCACCTCCAAGGCAGCAGTGTGATTGACATCACAGATGATGCCCAGGCCACGGTGCACCGGGAGAGCTCCGAGGCTGTGTCGGCTCTGCTCGCCTCCCAGAAGGCCGAATCCACGGCCCTTTCACCGTTCCTCACCCTGAATCCCTCCCCTGTCTCCTCCCCCCCTGTCCCTCCGTCACCCTCAGCAACAGACGGAGGCCGCAGGACGGATGTTGAACCTGCCGTACAGCAGCAGCAAGGCATTGTGGGAGGTGGCGTGACAGCAGCCAGGAGTATAAGCAAAATGGAGTTCTCTCCTGCTGAGGTCATAAGGTGAGAACTGAATTATTTGGAAGGGGGAGATGCAGCTCTTAATTAGGTTCTAAAAGTACCTTCTTTACATGACATGTGTAGTTATTGGATGAAGACATCTCCAGGTCTGATCCCTTCAGGTCTACATTCAATAGATGCAGTAGGGAACTTAGAGAAGCCACACAGGTAATCAGAGAACAAGCATTCTGTTTTACATGTAATTAATTATCATTAGACTACCAGTTGAACAAGCAGTAGTACTGCAGCATTAAGAGAGCACATCTAGAAGAACACCAGAGACTAACTTGTGGCGAGGACTCAGTACATGTCGGGGTATTAGATCACTCAGCACAGTTATAAGATGATTCAGTTCACTTCATATCAGCATCATTGACTGTTAAACTCTGGTCCATATGTGTCTGTGAAAGTAGATGATGATCATTATCATCGACAAGCAACACATTCTTCATACATATGATGAGTGGCAGGTGTCATACATGTAATTATGACCATGGGAATGGAAGTAACAAGCATGTATGTGCCTATTGACAAGTGAGCACATGGTTCCAAGAGGTGCTCTGCATCCCATTTCAAAGGAGGAATGTACGAGGTTCAATGATGTAATCTTTCCTTGTTTATGATAGACGATCAATGATCAATGTCATCTGTATGTTCGATCTGTGTGTGTTTTCAGGCCTTTCTCATCGTTGGCTGATAACGTGGTGCTGGTGGAGAAGGAGAAACCTGTCATTCCTCATCATTTTCTTCATCACCATCATCAACAGCAGCATCTCACTCAACAGCAGCAACACTACACATCAGTCCACTCCGGCCTCAAGAGCTCGTCATTATCTGAAGAGACAAGAAAACCGCAGCAGCCGCCCCCCCACAAGATGAACGCTGTCCTTCCCTCTGACATTGTCAAATCCAGAATTAGTCCAAACCCAAACCCAGCTCAGCTGGACTCCCTGAAACAGAAACCCCAGAACCCCAACAACTGTCAGAGCCATCCCTACCCGAACACGAACCCAGCTGACCACCTTAAGGCTAAGCCCCACCCGGGTCTGCTGGACATCTCCAAACCTAAACCCAACACCTCCCCAGAGGTCTCTAAACATAAAATACAAAGATATTCTGATGCCTCCCCACCTCCAACGAGCCGTTTGTCCACTAAAATCGATATAACGGAACCTCCCCGGTCTTGCTTTAAGCCGGTGCCGCCGCGTTCAGAGTCGGGTGGAGGCACCAACAGCAGCAGCACCAAGAGCCCCCTGATTATTGATAAGAATGAGACCTTCACCGTTTACAGGGACCCAGCTCTGGTCTGCTCTGACGTTGAGAACTCTGTCTCTGCCACCGTCTCTTCTAACCATGTGGCAGCATATCTCCATCCTCACCTGCACACCCTCCACTCCCCGTCCCCCCACTCGCCCTGCCTCACCACCTCATCCCACCCCCATGCCACCTCTCACCTCCTCGCCCCTCCGCACACATCTGCCCTACCTCATCCGCACCTTTTACCGCTCCCAGCTATGCCTCCTCCCACAGCGTCTCTCCTCGGGGGCCACCCTCGGCTGGACTCCCCTGGAGGGTTGGGCCACCTCGGCATGCCTCACCCAGCAGCAGCACACCAGCAGCAATTCCTACAGGTCCGCAGGAGCTTCATACACAGAACATTATTTACACTGTTACATCTTTTAACTCTATCAGATACTTAAACTGTTGTCATCACGGTTCTCCAGGGTCAAGGCCCCCCTCCTCCCTCTCTACTAGCCCAAGCTCACAGTGGGGCTGCGGGGCTGAGCCTCTTTCCCATCCTCTGGCAGTATCCCAACGGAACCTCCTACCAACCAGGACTCAACCTGCCCCATACAGCTAAATGGGTCCACCCCGAAAACCCAGTGAGTTCTGAGGCCTCTCTCCGGAGGGTGAGTGTACTTATTGTGATTGTGTTGCTTTATTTAATCATCATACTTCTTTCATACACACTACATTGTCTGACGATAGAAACAGGAAAATATGCAAAGGATGCTAATGACATCACCATAAATCCTCCAATTTAATACACATCAAATGGACAGAATATTAGAAACAGGTCAGAGAAGGACAGTTGAAACAGACGTCTTCCTCTCTCCAACAGATTCATTAAGAACATGTTGATCCTTATAAAGGGAGGATGATTGCAGGGTGCTGTGTTCTACTCTGTGATAGTCCTGTCAGTGGTTTGATGTTGTCGATGGAACTCTACACTGACACGTGTTTGTACTTCGTTGCATGTCTTGTTTTTTGTGCAGTGAATCATATTTGACCAAAGTGTCTGTCTGTGAATTTCACAATCTCCTCTCTTCTTTTTATTTTAAAATGTTCTATGTCCGTATGCACATGTGGGGGGTGTGTCCAGAACACAGCCAGTCCATGGATGCACCAGGCTCCGGGTTCTGCTGGTGATGGTCTGGGCTTGCTGAGCCACCTTCCCGTCCGACCAGCCAGCGCCGACGCCCACCGCCCCCCCGTTAAGATCAACACCCACTCCAGCCCTCCGCTGTCAAAGGCCAGCATGGACCTTCATAAAGAGTGAGTCTAAAGACTATACTCACTCTAGTGAGGGGCCGTCAGTCCATCGACAGACTACATGGTTCTGAGAACGGTGGATTGTTCAGTGGATTACAGAGATCAGGACCAATCTGAGTGAATCGAACAGCTGCTGGACAGAAACCTCCCTCACTAGACCAAATCCCTTGAATATCATATACAGGTATATCTTAGACATATAAGGAACAGCTGGAGAACCGGTCAGTCATTTAGTAAAGCCTGGTGATGTTTTATCACACACAACACTGTGGATCACAGGTTTGACACCAAGGCCTGAAACTTAGAAAAACACACCTAGAGACAGATCTTTAGTGAAGATTAGATTTGTTAAATATGAGTAAAGATTATTGGAAACGGAGACAGTAAATTGAATGACAGCGTAGATGGTCGACCTGTAAACAAAGACTGACTCAGATATCGACGGCCCCCGGGGGGCTGGCTCACACACCATCAACCCAGCTCTGTAAGCTGGTTTGTTGGGGGAGTGGAGACATGTCCTCCATCTTTAGATACAGTCTATGTAGTAGTGTACTGCTGGTGGACATTAGAAACACATAATGTGGACTGTAGGTCACACTGAATAAGATGCATAAAAGGAGATGAAATCAAATCAAATCCAGCAGACAGGCAATGTTAAGTCAGTCAGATGAATTGAAGTGGCACTGATCCAATATTAGAGCAGTTCCAGGCAGACCACTGTTCATTCAGCAGCCTGGGCTCCTCTTACGTAACCACTGGGTGCTCTTCACTCACTAATGAAACATCAGAAACACCGAAGCACAGACTTGCTGAGGAAACATCGTTAGCTGAGTTAAGTCCTGCTCATTCAAATTAACTGAACAGGAAATAAAACCATAATACAAAACCTTTTTATTGTCTGACTCCCACACAACGTCTGTGATCCCTTTGCCTGATAAATCAATCGATCTGATTAATAACAGCTTCATTAGCAGTAGTTCCAGTGTTCTGTCTACACTGGTCGTCCTAACATAGCTGGGTCCATCTGGTCATGCAGAAGTCTTGAATCTGGACTGTCGACGTTATTAATGAGGTGCATCAGAATTAATTCAAGCTAGTTTCTTACATTGATAGAATTGACCAGACAATTAGTTATCAAACATTTTGTACCAGGCACATTTTTAAAGTGGCTACCAGAAGGTTTTGAACTGTATTGATCATGTTTGTAACACCAGTCAACGTATCCAACTTTAGCCTTGTGAACATTAATAACCTGTAAATGTCTGACTCTTGTGTCTGCAGAGATTTGGATAAGAAAGGCTTCGTGGATCCCATCAGGACTTTGACGTTGGCCCATCTGAAACAGGAGCAGACCGACAGCAGCAGGACGGCTACGGGGAAAGATATCCACCTGCACCGCCTCTACTTGGACCCCCACACTAAGGCACGCCTGGCAAACACACAGGTACACTACACAAACTGTAGACTCATGGCGGACAGGTGGACCAGCTGAGGTGACCAGGAGATAAACTGTATAACTGCACTGTACCCGGTTTGATTCCAGAGATCCTGGTTGTATTTACCTCTCTCCCCCCTCAGCCCCCCCAATATCAGCTGTCCAATAAAGGTGGAAATGTCCCCAAAAAGGAAGAAAGAGTATTATGTGGCTCCAAATACGTGACTGGATTATGCAGCCCGGGGGCTGTGGTAATCTCCCCCTCTCAGTGCGTTGGGAGTCGTGTAGGGCCCCGGGTTAGCTGGGGGGTTAATTGATTTCCAGTCACTTTTCAAGCCAGCGCCCGAGAGTTCGGTAATGAAGCAGGCTCACCCGAGGGCTCATCATCACGGCAGTTGTTACCTCATGAACAAATGACTGGAAACTAGTTGCCACACAGTCAATCCGAGACCTCTGGAGATGTGAGGCGGCATGAAGATCCTCACCTGTTGTCAGAGACTGACTGGTGTTTGGCCTCGGATCCTTCCACGGCGTATCGTATGGTGCTTGTATGAAGCATGCAGGCTGCAGAGGGAGCTGGGTGACATCTGGTGAACAGCCTCAAGTCCATTATCTCTGTAAACAACTTATGGTACGGCAGGTTATTAGGGATCAATAGGTTCACATCTGAGACTCAGATTCAAGGTGAACTCAGAGGAACCCCCCCTTCTGTCCACCAACTGTGAATCCCTCAGCATGGTGAATGTTCCAAGAGGTGGAGCAGGTGTGGAGGGTGACTTCATTAATGTATTGTTATACATCATTGAAGAAGTTCTGTGAAATGTGACGGTCTTATCACCCTTCATGTTTTCTTTCCTAGGATGCAGTTCAGCTAATGGACCGAGTCAGTAAATACAAAGAGGAGAATCGGCAAATCCTGAAAGAGAGCATCGAGGTCGCTCCCTTCACCGCTAAGATTCAACGCTCAGGTGATCCCGGGGTGGACAGGGACCGAGAGAGAAGTCGAGATCCCGCCTATCCTGTCAGAATACAAGCTCTCGCCTCCCCGAGCCCAAAGGCGGGCCACACCCATCCCCATGTTATCCAATCAGAGAAGAGCAACTACTTCACCACCTTGTCCAACAGTGTAGTGAACGAGCCCCCGAGACTGTACCCCTCCAAGGAGCTGAACTCCTACTACGAGAAGGTATCCATCGGAGCTCCAGGGGTTGTGGCCAGCGTGGGGGCAGCGATGCCAAGCCAGGGTGCTCTGTCCCTGGGCAACTACAGCTCCAAAGTGTCGCTCTCCAAACCACCTCCTCTGATTAAGCACCAGCCGGAGGGTGGAGAGGGTTTAGCAGGTAAAATCACTGAGCAGCTCAGCCAGCAGGTAACACTGGTCCAACAGCAGCACCACACCAGTTTGGACAGGACAGAACGCTGCAGCCCTGCCATTTCTCCTTCTTCCTCCACACCCTCCTCTTCAGCCTCCAACCACCACCATCATCAACACCACCACCACCACCACCACCACCAACAGCAGCAGCACCACCTCAGGGCAATGCCATCTCTTCACCGAGCGCCTGTCTTCCATCCACCCACACAACACGCGCTGGAACGCAAGGAGGCTGCGGACCGGGAGCGGGAGAGGGAGAGGGAGAGGGAGAGGGAGAGGGAGAGGGTAGTCTATGGTGGACGCCTGTCTCCACCTACCCTCACTCCCATCCAGCCAGTTAGCTTAGCAGCAGCTGGTAGCAAGACGTCAGCAGAGCAGCAGAAACCCCCCACACTACTACCAGAACTCAGGGACATCAAAGGTCACGGAAGTGCTGCTGCGGCCGCCGCTGCCTCTGTCGCCTCAGCCATCAGTGGGGAGATTATGACTTCGTCAACAGATGGGTGGAGAGGTGGAGAGATGAGTCAGGAAAGAGGAGGTTTGTTCCCCGGGGAGAAGGGAGTGGCGAGGGGCAAGCCCCAGGCCGCGATGGCGTCGGTCATTGTGCGTCCATCGACATCCATTAAGTATGACAGTCACGTTGGTGCTCACAAACCTGGTGCTATGATCCCTAAGGAGCTATCCCAGGGAAGGTTCTATCCATCCAAGCTGCAGATGGATTGTCTAAGACTTGGGGAAAATGTCAGAGAACACGCAGCTGGTAGAGTTATCCAACCGAACTGTAATCTGGACGACATGTGTCTCCAGTACAACAAGGCCTCGATGCTTGGTATGCAGGGAACTATGGGAGCCAGTACCACAAACTCTGTTTACAGGACTGCTATCTCATCTCCTTTTGGCATGCTGAGTCGGACTGGGGAAGCTCCTCCTGAGCTCGGCTACCCGGTCTCAGCTTGCCGGGAGGTTTCAGCCCACACAACTAGCATTTGTAGCCGGGTGCTCGGTCACTCGGGAGCAGCAGAGCGCCAGGAGGGCTTAGGGTCACGTACCACATCACCGGGGGGATCTTTGCCTCCCCCTAGTCCATCTGGGACGCCACAACCCAGTCCAAGCATAACCCCAACACCTAGCTCCATCTCTGGATCCAGCCAGCCTTACTCCCCCTCATTCGTTCACCTCAAGAAGCACAAAGCCGCCTTGGCAGCAGCCCAGTCCAGAAGCAACCTCTGCTCTGCTCCCCCGTCCATCACAGCTGGAAACTCCTTCCTCACTGATCCAATTGACAAACCTCCCATTCACAACTCTCCTCCTCCACCTTCCTACAGCCAGACCTCCACCTCCTCAGTCGATAGCAGTAGCAGCAGCTCAGCAAGTGGCAGAACAACACCAGGCAAGTCCAGTCCCCTACCGAACGGCCAGCCTGCTGCACCCGCCTCAACCAGCAGCGGGCAGCCCAGTAACTACCACAAGCTGAAGAAAGCCTGGTTAACCCGGCACTCTGAGGAGGACAGGAACACAACCGCTGCTACGAGCTCAGCTGGTTCTAAACCAGACAAACTGCCCACCATCACCAGCACAAGTAGCACAAGTAACACCACAGCCATGTCGGAGATGATGAAACCCTGCACGGTCAACCTCAGCGCCTCCACGTCCAGCGAGATAGAGCTGAGCAAGGACATCGGAAACAAAGGAGAGAGAGAGAAGCAGTTAGAGGAGAAGATAGGAGGATCAACAGGAGGGGAGGAGAGGAAAACAACTCCTCCATCGAGGCGAGGGAGCAAACGGACATACGAGTCCGGTTCAGAGAGCGGGGGAGACGACTCCGACACCAGCGAGAGCAAGATGGAGGGCCGAGCCAAGCGGCAGCCCAAACCAACCTACAAGAAGAAACAGAACGACATGGCCAAGAAGAGAGGAGACAACGACAAGGAGGAAGATGACATGAAGCCCAACGGCATCTTTAGATCAGCCAAAGAGAAGACCAAACTCAAGCTGGCCAGCAGCAGTAAGTCCTGTTCTAACACACACATACGTTCCAACTAACAGTCCAACATGAAGCTTTGTGACTGCTGGTTTATTCTTCTGTCATTTGCTTGAAGCAGTGAATTAATATTGGCCTTCCTAATTGCTCCCACTCATTCTGGTCCAGATCAGTAGTTAGTTTGGATGGACAGAGATAACAGATGTGTATACGTCTTTAACATCTGGCTGTAATGAGATGAGATGATGTAAATGTCCTCGTCTCCTTGAAGCCAGCAGCACATCATGTCCTCCTGTTGTCTCCTCTGGGGTGTCTTCTGTTATATATCCTTTACCTACACATGAGCTACTACTTATAGGATGTAGGTTGTATTATTCATGACTCATTAACATTCCCCCCCCCAGATGGAATCCCTCGCTCTGTCCTGAAGGACTGGAGGAAGGTGAAGAAGTTGAAGCAGACTGGAGAGTCTTTCCTGCAAGATGACTCGTGTTCAGAAATCGGACCCAATCTGCAGAAGTGTCGTGAGTGCAGGGTGATCCGCAGCAAGAAGAGCGAGGAGCCGGCCCATTCCCCCGTCTTCTGTCGCTTCTACTACTTCAGACGGTACCCGCCTACTTCACATTTGTTACGTCACATTAATTTTGTTATCTTCAGTCTGATGCTAACGACTACAGTAGCACAGCGCAGCATTGATATTAAAGCTCCTGTGGAATCCTTCAACCATGTGTGATTGCTGCTGTTATGAAGCCTCCATCCTCGGCTGTGGTCCCTCCCAAACAATCCCTCCATGACGGCTTGTCATCTTTATCTTAACTATCATGTTGTGTGAGGAGAAAAACTGTTGGTGAGAAAAGATGGTGGGTGTGTTTCATCCAAAGCTTCCTTCCTCAGCTGTAACAACTGCATCATTCATGATGTGCAGTGTGCCATCTTTCCCCTTCTCTCTCCAACACACATTCACTGTGCATGCACACTTCAGCAGGATAAGCTGCAGCAGCTGCAGTCTGGGGTCACTCAGGGTAAATCTGACAAAGAGGATTTCTGCTCTTTAATCTTTTCAGCACTGCAGAGCTGCTGCTGCTGCTTCAATCTCTCTCCTCCTCTCTTTACCTCTGCATCTCTGACCCAGTAGAACTGGGACTTCATCAACCCTCACCTGAGCTGACCGGGTTGTTAGAAGATGAGAGGTGATGTTTTCAGAGGTCTGGACTCTCTGTGGTAGAAAGGTCAACATATATTTGAAATTGGTGCCAGAGAAATCAGATGAAATCAGCTGTGGTATTTGCTTTTAGCAGGTAGCAAACCGACAGTAACCAGAAGTCCACTCGCATGCTGCTGCTAGTAACCAAACCCTGTCGCTGTGGCGTGTTCAGAGGTCTGTCTGGTTAGCTTTGGTTGACAACATGGCAGACAAGCGTCTTTACTCTGGAGACGTGAGCAGTCGATCCTGGTCTGTTTGCTTAGATGGTGATACAAAACCAAACGTCTGCAGTAGTTGCAGCAGTCTGGATCAACGTTCATCACCTCAGCTCTTCTATCCAGACGTTTGAAACACTGATGTCCCTGCCTGGCAGTTGGATATGTTCCTTAACATATTTATGTCCCAGAGGACGTCATAGCTGTGCTTGAATCTGAGTCAGAGTTTTATAAGAGTTCTTATTTGCAGTTGGCCGTCATGCTGCTGATCTTATTGCTCTACTTTCTGTCTCCGTATGAAGTAAAACTGTGTGCTAGTAACCTGGTCTCTCCCCTCCAGGCTGTCCTTCAGTAAGAACGGAGTGATCCGGATGGACGGCTTCTCCACACCGGATCAGTTCGATGATGAAGCCCTGGCCCTGTGGATCCCTGATGCAATGGAGGAGAGCCAGCTGGACCAGACCACAGCCAGGTACATCCTCAGCTTCATCGGAGACAAGTTCTGTCAGATGGTGGTGATGGAGAATACTGCAGCCTCCTGGGTCAAGAGGGATGGTAAGTTATTTTACACATGGCTGATTGATTGATTGATTGATTGATGATTGATATGGTTGAAGAACCCTTGTTTGTGTGTGTTCAGCCAAGCTGGTGTGGAAGCGTGCGGTGAGGGGCGTGAGGGAGATGTGCGACGCCTGTGAGGCAACACTCTTCAACATCCACTGGGTCTGTCAAAAATGTGGCTTTGTTGTCTGCCTGGACTGCTACAAGGCCAAGGAACGAAGGAGCTCCAAAGGTCAGTAGATGTTTGGGCAGTTTGAATCCAAGTGGAAGGTCAGACAAGCTGCCAACAACACAGAGAGCTGAACTGATGTGGGATCTGTTTTGTTTTTTGGTGACACATGAGACCCTCTAAAGTAATAATGAGTCAATGAAACAGGATCCACCTATGACCAAACAGCACTGCTCAAAGTGAAGTAAACACACTGCTAAACATGGTGACACGTTCAACAGGCTCAGCAACAAGTGGGCTCTTTGGCATTTCAGGAATGCGTCAAGACAAAGTAAACTGTGTTGTCATTCCTGTACTCATTGTCCTGTAATCTCCACATCAGAGGCCTCCTGCAGCCTGCAGCGTCTCTGGGTGGTCGGCGTCTCTGGTCCTCGTCTGCATGTGTTGTTACAGCGACTGACCGATATCTTTCTTTCAATGATCAGACAAAGAACTGTACGGCTGGCTGAAGTGTGTGAAAGGCCAACCCCACGATCACAAACACCTCATGCCAACACAGATCATACCTGGCACAGGTACAGTACACAGCACACAGCACTGCCTCTTCATCTACCCGCAGTCTTCATCGTAACAGCAGCTGAACACGTCTGTAGTTGACCAGTGTGTTTTAGAAAGTGGAGTAAACCCTGATAGTGATGTGTTTGGACGAGTGTAGTCCATGTTCAGGTGGAGGCATCCACCATGTTCTATTCTAGTGAAGCTTCCAGTCTCAAGTCGTTAAGTTCTGCTGCTTCATGTTCCCGTTCCAGTGCTGACTGACTTGGTGACGTCCATGCACACACTGAGAGACAAACACAGCATCAGGTCTCACTGTGCCTGCAGCAACAAGCAGAACCTCCTCAACAAGCTGCCGGCCACCAACGGAGTCTCACAGGTAACAACCCGTCTGCAACACACTCCTCTGGAGTCCCGGGGGTCTTCATCAATCCTGTATCTTTGTACTGGTTTTAATGGAGGACCGGCAGCAGACAGGCATGGTGCTGGTGATAAGGAGACAATAACACTGGTGTCCAGAGGATGTTACTGACATCATATACCTGCTGTACATTCATACAAGTATTGTAGAACAATAGTTCTTCTAGTGTTGGATACATCAGTTGAAGGATGAACAATTTATCCTGTCCAACTTCAGGAGGTTTGAACTGCAGTTGGTTCCTGTTATTGAGCCTGAGATCTGGAACGTTCTCTTCCAGGTCCTGCAGAACGTTCTGAACCACAGCAACAAACTGTCTCTGGTCAAAGCTGAGCCGGGCTCCCAGCAGCAGAACTCTGAGCAAGGAGGAACCAAAGCAGAGACGAACGGAGGAGGAGGAGGAGGAGGAAGCAGTCCAGGCAGCGATGCAGGCAGTGCTCCTGTCACCCCCCCAGAGTCCCAGTCACCTCTGCACTTCCTAGCCGACCTGGCGGAGCAGAAATCCAGAGAGGAAAAGAAAGGTGAGGGGAGCCTGTATGGTTGGAATCCTCCATTCCCTGAGTGTATCATTATATTCTGGTTGGTAATCTCATCTTCCTCTGACAGAAAACAAAGACTCCTTGTTGCTGGGCAAGTCAGTGAAAGGAGACAAGGAGGTGGACAGCCTGGAGGTCCTGCAGCAGTGTAAGACCACGTCCCTGGTGGCTAACAGTACGGAGCAGGGCTCCACACTCAGAGATCTGCTCACCACCACTGCAGGGAAGCTCAAGTTGGGCTCCACCGATGCAGGAATCGCCTTTGCACCAGTCTTCTCTGCTGCTTCACAGGTGACAGATATTCTCCCAGTATGTCAGGACAGGACTCAGCGATGTAAAACCTAAGCTAGCAGTCGTTCTGACAACGTGCACCCTGCACAGCTCTGTGGGGTTTTATTTGGACTGAAGTCTTGTTTTCTGTTTCTCCTTCTGTTCTTCAGACGGGTAAAGGTGGACGCACCATGCCTAACATCCTGGATGACATCATTGCTTCAGTTGTTGAGAATAAAATCCCTGCCAGCCGCCAGAATATTACCGCCAAGCTTTCAATCAAGCAAGAGTCCATCAGTCCGGTTAACAACACCAACTCCTGCCCTGTTGTTGTGGAGGACGTCAAACCAGACAGGAAGAAGTCTCCACATGTTCCTGCAGCGGCTCCAGAAGAACCAACCAACCAGTACCCAGATGTTCCCCACTGCTGGTTGAACAACAGGCGCTTACTGTGGCTCAAAGATCACCGCAACCACAACAACTGGAAGCTGTTCAGAGAGTGCTGGAAGCAGGGACAGGTACACACCATCCGCACTAGGAGGTAGCAGTATGAGGAACAACACCGTCTGAGTGATGTGTGTGTTTGTGTGTTGTGTGTGTGCAGCCTGTGTTGGTGTCAGGGATCCACAAGCGGCTGAATGCCAGTCTGTGGAAAGCTGACTCCTTCAACCAGGAGTTTGCAGACCATCAGGGAGACCTTCTCAACTGCAAGGACCAGGTGGTGTCCAACTCTGGGATCAAGGAGTTCTGGGATGGGTTTGAGGACATCACCAGTGAGTTCTACACTGTTCACTGCTGTTGTTTCTAGATAGTGGTTGATTGAGTCTAACTGAAGTCCTCCGCCCTGTTCAGAGCGGCTCAAGTCCAAAGATGGTGAACCGGTGGTTTACAGACTGAAGGACTGGCCTTCTGGGGAGGAGTTCATGGCCCTGATGCCCTCAAGGTCTTCACTACCTTCAACACCTCTTCTTCATTCTGTTAAATGTCTGCTGTTGATCAACCCACGAATACATCTGCTGATGATGCTGCTAATGTGAAACCTGAACACGACATGAGCAGCTGTGAGAAGTTTAACAAATGATGAGCTGATCTAAAAGAGTTTCCCTGCAGATACGATGACCTGATGAAGAACCTGCCCCTGCCAGAGTACTCTGATCCAGAGGGCAACCTCAACCTGGCCTCCCATCTGCCATCGTTCTTCGTCAGGCCGGACCTGGGGCCGAGACTCTGCTGTGCCTACGGTAGGAAGGACCACACCAGTCCAACATCAACTGTATTCTATATCAGGGACACCAACCCAGCTGCTGCAGGACCAAACCTTTATAGAAACACCCCTAGAATCAGGAGTGGAGGGAGGAACGGTGTCATGGTTTAGTGTTTAGTGAAGAAGGTGGTTTGTTGACGCAGCACAGTTCTGTAGCTGAACAACATCTGGATCTTTGTTTCCCGGTTGGTGGTGATGTGGTTGGATCCTCCTTCCACAAATCACAGCTGTTTACACTAAACCTTGTTGTGTGTGTGCTCAAACATGGGACGCTGGTTCCCCGATGCCTAAGATCCATAGCAGATATATTCCCACCTTACGGCCTCCTGATACATCTGTGATGCTCCATCCATTCATTCAACCAGCTGTCCCCCTCCTGTTGTATCTCCCCGTAGGTGTGGCTGCATCTCAGGACCAGGACTTTGGAACGGCCAACCTCCATGTGGAGGTGTCAGATGTCGTCTCTGTTCTGGTGTATGTTGGTGTAGCCAAAGGGAACGGAGTCCTGTCCAAAACAGGTAAACAGCATCGTGAAATGTATCGATGTTTGTATTTCAAGTTAATAAATTAAACACTAAAGTAAAGTCATGTACGAGATGGTTTGATCTGTGTGACATCATGACCTCAGTTGGGGGGGGGGGGGGGGGGTGAC
>CAAKHC010016368.1:10438-22293 GCA_901007825.1 Macroramphosus scolopax | reverse complement strand
AGAGAGAGAGAGAGAGAGAGAGAGAGAGAGAGAGAGAGAGAGACCTCCACTGCATCTCCTGTGTTGAGTGAGGTGGAGCAGAACATTCAGTCCACACGGCAGCCGACATTAGAAAGATGTTCTGTTCTGATTAATACGTAGTGTAAAAGGTTGCGTTGATATAATATTGAGTCATTTGGGTTTATATCAGTGATATTATTGATGTCTCCACCAGAAAATAAATCAATAATTCAAATATTCATTGTTTGTCTGCACCAGTGGCCCGTTCACTTGGAACTGACGGCAGATACATGTCATCTCTCCAGCCGTCCCAGTTCCCTGATTCCAACCTGACCCCCCCCCCCCCCCCCCCCCCCCCCCCCCCCCCCTCTTACCACTGTCTGTATAGACACCTGACTTCTTGTCAATGTCCTCTGACAGATCGTCAATATGTAAAATCCTTTGACTTCCTGCTTCTTCTTCCCTGAACCTGCGTCTGTTCATGCTTGCCTGGTTTATATGTTTTATACATCAACCTGTTTGGTTGAAATGTTTTATACATCAACCTGTCAGATTTGTATGTTTTATGCATAAACCTGTCCTGATTTCTATATTTTTTTTTGCACAATATGTAATCGTGCACAAACCAGAAACTACCTGTCGGCTGTGTTTCAGTTGTTTCCTTCTCACCTGGGAACTATTTCTTACAACCCCTTCACAACCCGGCAACATCATCATAAAGGAAATACTGTTTGACATGGACGAGAGGTGGATCTGTTGCCATGGCGACGATCCATGATTTACCTCTACTACTTGCTGATAAAGTAATGAAAAGATTGCGGTTGTGGTCAGTAAACCATGTTTAGGTAACTTCAACAGTCCGGAGACGTTGATCACTGAACCGGAAAATAAACCCAATTCTGATTCCGATTCCGATTCCGATTCCGATTCCGATTCCGATTCCGATTCCGATTCCGATTCTGATTCCGATTCATTCTGATTCATTTCAGGACCTCCCAGGTATCTCTTGACGTGGCAGCAGACAGTCAGCTCGTCCCTCAGAACGATGGCTGTGGTTTGGTTCGGTCATTCATCGCCGGGTCAGACAGTGACCCTCTCCCTTCCCTCTGGTGACGCGTCGTCACATTCCATCATCTCTGCCTCAATACTCCTCATTGTGCTTCACACTGAGATGTACACAGTGGACGGACTTGTGAGGGAGGAAGTGAACTCTGATTTACAAAGTGTGTGTAATAATGAGGTCCGGCTTGTCTTCTCTCCCCGAGTCATTCATTAATTGTCTTTACACACACACACACCAGTTCGGACACTTCCACTGCTGCTGACTGGTTTCACTGTCTCGGAGACAGACGTGTGTGTGTGTGTGTGTGTGAGCTCAGTGAACGTCAGCATTCACAGAAGACTGGAAGACAAAACTCATATAGTGCAACAGATGTCACTTCTACTGTACATGTGTCCAGCTGATGGAGCTCAGGGATGACAGAACATGTGTCCACCTCAGGGGATGTCGTGTTGTGCCTGCAGACTCGGCTCGTTGCCAAACAGGACAGTTTCCTGTGCAGGCGTGGATGGTGTGCAGACGTTTGTTTATCTCAGCTCAACATTTGTCCTAATCTCTCTGGCAAAGTGCTGAGTCAGTCAATTAGATACATGAAGATGCACAAACAGGCTTTTGCTGCAATAAGAGTTTGATATAAGAACACTTGTTTGACTTCCTTTAATACTGATGACATATACAGCAATAGATCTGTGGTCAGTTTAATAAACTTCCCTTTGCATGTGTGTAGTTCGTTCTATAGTAAACTGTAGTAGATAAGTGCAGGTTGGACATGAGTCGTCATGGCCGGATGTTGTTGGTGTATAAACTGATCCAGATCTGCTGCCTCACTAAACAACACACGGAGAAGCGCAGATATTTTCAGACACATAAAAGCAAGACACAACCAATTCTTACAGTTTTTACATCCTGGAGGAATTTCTTTCTTGGTTCTTGAGATCTTTTGGTTGTAACGTCTCAGTGAGCCCGAGAGATCATGTGTTGATCATTGAATCTATTGGAATATAAGGATACGGCATGCTTTACTCATCCTAGGAGCCATGTCATACACAAAGTAAAGGTTATCCGGTGCATTATCTGTTTTAAATCTGGTCTGTCCTTTGCTTTGATGTCCAAGCTGTGGACCTCGAGTCCGTTTCAAGACCGAGTCAGTACACAGATCCAAGAAAGAAACTGTTCTTTCAATCACTCAGAATATTCCTGCACAGCCTCACTCATGCAGATTAACCTGGACCTGTGGATGAAAGGCAGAGCGGTGCAGACAGCTGATCAAAGGACTGATAACTGGACCCTGTTGAGAACAAAGACTGCGACAGGAGAGACAAAGTGTTGACAGGACGACTCCGAATCAAATGTTCTGAGTCACGTTTGAGAAAATTAGGCAAAGTTCTTCTGACCAAAACACAAATCTGTGGGTTTACTGATCTGAATGAATGAAAGACGTTGAAGGTGAAGTTCTGGTTGATCGGATCCGCAGAAAAGATCTGTGGGAGTTGTGTGAATTTTCACAGTTAAGGCGAGAAGAGAAAGTTTAGTTTTATGAGAAGCCTTTATTAAACATTCCCTCTATGCTTAGTACCCTCAGTGTTGATGGCAAAGACTGAACAATACCTTGTGATTACGGGTGAGATTCATCCATTTAATAGACAACAGGTGAATTTGCTTTTCATTATTGTTGGTGTTTTTTTTCAGATGGAAAAACCTGGTGGAGGCAGGAGGCATCAAATACCCAGCATCACCTGAAGAACTGGAAGGTGAGAAGACCGACGATCATCCAGGACGTCAGCTGTCAGGGAGGAAGTTCGACCGTCACCAGCAAACACAGATTGTTGGTCTGAGGATCAGTTCATGTGTATCTGTCGTGTTCCCGTCCCGATGTAGTTTCAGTGAGCTCAGTCAAACCAGCGAGTGTTTATACGCTGACTTCTCATCACATTCACTTGGCCCAGAAGATGGATTCCCACTGAACCTCCTGATCCTCGTCCAGGAACTCTCAGCCTCTCTTGGAAGACATTTATAGTGCACTCAGGGCAGCTCATGAAAAGGGATGAAGGTAGATGGAAACCAAAGGAGCTTGAGACTAAAGCTGCAGCTCCGCCTGGTTTCACACCTCCAGACACCATCTGAGACGCTGCTCTATTACCACAGATGCATTTTGTTTGTAGCACATGCGAGTCAGAGACAGAAGTAGGCCAGTAGGTTCTTCTCCCAGACTGTTAGTGTGTGTTTCCACTACACCGCCCATCGGATCGGAGCCCTCGGCTCCCTCCAGACACGGCAGAGAAACTCATTCCATAAGTGATTGTAAAATATTAACCTTCCCTGTACAGCGTGGGAGGTGTCCTGTGTCATTGAGTAATGAATGAGGTGCAGGTGTTGGCTGCAGGTGTCCCACAGGGCCGTGGAGATGGGACTCCTATAGGCTCAGGGAACCTGGACTCATGTCAGAGAGCTGATTGAACAGGACGGATCAGATGACCAGTGCAGATCTCAGTGTCCACAATGTTTGTAATACTGTGTAGAACCAATTACTGCAGGAAGACAAAGGGTCTAATCCGCTCTACCCAGGCAAAGCTCTCAGCTCAATACTCACATCTGCAACATGTTTATAATTGAATAGGTTCTGTTTTCCATCTACACCATCAGTGTGCCAGCGAGCGACACCCTGATCAGGGTTTCTGGCCCCGAACCACCTGGCAGCCTCAGTAAAAAACATTTAAACTTGATTATAAGTCGGCTGCCTCTGTGGTCGGATGCTTCGCCCCGCTTGCTGACGGGTTCTCCTTCACTATGCCGACTAGCCTTCTGACCCCTGGACTAACTGTCTTGCCTTCGCCAGGTGATGCTGTGGGTGGTGGCGTCGTTGCTGACACTGGTGGAGGACGTGTTCTCTGAGGAGGACAGTAAAGAGACTCAGGCAGACCTGCAGCACGTCCTCAGGCAGCCCTCCTGGCCTCCTGCGGAAGATCTCGAGAAGGACGGTGGTGTGCAAACACCCTGGCCTGAAGCCTTGGGTAAGTACAGATACAAGTCAGTGGTGTCAGATATGAAGGGGAGCGAAGGCGTGCTGCTTCATGGACACTGAGTTTATATTTATACCTTGATATCAAATATATAGAAGACAGGAAGAGACACTGTTGAAGATGGTCTCAGTGAAGACCCTCCTCCTCCTCTTCAGGGCCGTGTTACATTAGCTGCCGTGTTACATCGTGTGTGCTGTTTGAGACGCTCTTCATCTCCGTCTTTCATTGTAACATTAAGATAAGAGCTCAGAAGAAAAAATCTTCATAAATCTGTTGTGGAGGCCGTAAAGTAGCAGCAGGTCACTCCCGGGTGATGAATACTCCTCTGGAAACCTGCCTGGAAGTCTTCAGCCTGGGTCACCTGAGCGGGGCCCCCGGTGGACGGCAGGGTCAGAACCATCAATCCAACCTGCACTGGAACCCGGTTCCTCACCGCCATGAGCGCCAGGAGATTAACGATTGTGGGATTGTGCGTCTGTTTATTTTACCAGCCGGTGTGGTATGTAATCCAACCAGTCATCCCTCCACTGGGATGAGGAATACGTCTCCTGCTGGTGAAAATGTTTGAACCTGTGGACCACAGAATGAATCCCGTCCGTCTCTGGAGAACACGTCCGAGGAGCCTGCTGAGTCCTGCAGCAGTGGACGATGCAGACGCTGTCGGTTTGACACCATCGCAGTCACTTGTTGTCATGACATGCATCACTGTCAGGAGTCCTTCAGGGCGGATCGCTGGTGGAGCTGTTAGGGAGCTTCTGCAATCATACAAGTGTCGACTCAGTCTGAGATTATTTATGACCTCAGTCGGACTTCTTGTTTATTTGTTGTTCTTCTTCTATAAAAGCTCTTTATTGTGTTCACTATCCGGTTTGCTTTGTAACTGTAGCGCTGGATGTAATTACCGGTTATCAGGTGATGTCGGCCTGATGTCATAGAAACCCTTCGTTCTCTCTCTCTGTCATATTGTTGTTGTTGGCAGAGCGATGAAACGAATTACCGACACATGAGAGGAACAACGTGTGACTCCGTTCTCGGGAAAGAGTCATCGCCCTCTGAACGTCTCCCAGCTCATTTGTAACATGGAATATTTAGATAATGACATGAAATACTGCGAGCCCGTGTGTGTGGCGTGTTTTAACATGGTTTGGGTTTGACAGGGTTTCTAGGAGGTCCCGTCGTCGCCTCGGGAATGTTTCTGTGCATTTTTTCTACCTCGTGATTACAAGTTTTCTTTTTTTTGGTAAACACGAAGGCATGAACTGACAAGCACCATCGCTGCTGTAGATGAGCATTCGACATCGGTAATCACCATTCCCGGAGGAAAACACAGCATGGGGGGGAGGGGGGGGGGGTGAAGAGAAAGTTCAGGGCAGAGCCATTCACCGATCAGGAAGTTGGACTGACTCCTGGAACTGCACAGCCGAGGGGGTGAAACTGGTTTGAAATGTTCCTGGCAACTGAAAAACAATGATTTCAGCTCCTGTTGGAGGTCGGCCAGCAGCTCCGTTCCCCCCGAGGTGATGATGACCCCGCAGGGTGACAATACACTCAGCTGATAACCGGCGGAGCCACGGCTGGTTTCAATTTAATCACTCAGCTCCGCCGCTCGCTCCTAAAACTCCACTCGAATCCGACGCATTAACTAATGTGTGAGAAGTTTTCTCCTCAAATCTCTAAAGACCAAAAGCAAACACCTGGGAGTCTGCTCAGGATCTTCAATTATCTTCTCTTATGATTCTATATTATCACCCTGATACTGGGATACCTCGTCTGTGAGGTCACCTGGGACCATATTTATGTGCTGTAGAGCTGCACAGTGAACTGTAGCAGCTGTCCAGTGTTCACATCACATGACGGCTCAGGTGACGGGGTTGGTTGAGTGAAGGTTAGTCAATGGTTGTGGTAATCTACCGTGTCATCTGTCAAAGGACCTGAGCAGCAACGACGACGGCCAACACACACACACTTACATTTGTCCAGCACTGTTAAACTACCATGTTTTACTAACAAGATTTTGCAACACAGCATCGATGTTAATCTCTAAATCATATACAAACGTATTCTGGGACCTGAAGTTGAGGTGATTCGGCACCACGGGGTCGTCTTTGATCCAACAGCTCACCGTCTCAAACCCTCCACAGAGGAGCTGTGTTGTTTTATTATTGTCCAGGAATCAGCCGACTAAGCAAGTTTCCTTTGTGTGTGCTTTCTTTGTAGAAGAGTGGACACTGATGCAGGAGGAGGACGTCCATCCGGGCAGGTGGCGCCGCTCCCCTCGTGACCCGAACTCACCCAGAACATCGAGGAGGAACCGCAAGAAGTTCAAGAGCAGTCGCGACTGCCATGTGGAGAAGAAAGAGATGCGGGTGCGTGATCTCGGTCTGGGTTACGACTCGGATGAGATCATTCTTTTCAAGTACTGCGTCGGCTCGTGCCACAGCGCCCGTAAGAATTACGACTTGGCCCTCAAGGGTTTGATGGACAAAGGGAGCATCTCTGGCAAGAAGGTCAGCAATCACCCCTGCTGTCGGCCGACCCGCTACGAGACCGTCTCCTTCATGGACACACAAACTATCTGGCAGACGATTAAGTGGCTCTCGGCAGCCAACTGCAGCTGTGTGGGCTGAGTGCAGAGCAGAATGTGAAGCCTATCTGCAATATACAAACACAGAAAAGCTCTTGTGTGGAAGAGCAGGATGCTGTTAGGCCTGATCTGTACGGAGGGTGACCTGACCTCGGCTCATGTGGTCTGAGGCCTGGAATGAGACCCACAGTGCGGCGGCCAGGGCTCCCCTCTGCTAATGGGTGGACTGTCGTTAATGGAGGTTGGATGGTGGCACCAGCGATCTGTCTGGACGTCTGCCCCCAGGAGCAGGGGGGGGGTCCGTCCAACGCCCCCAGCAATAAGCTCAGAGGAGTGAACTAACAATGCTGCTCATGTCAACAGTGGATTATATTTTTTTATTCTGTGTCCCTCATTCTGTCTGTTGACTTCCCCGGGAGGAGGCGACACACCCCACGGAGGTGTTCAGGTAACAAGAGCTCTGAAGTGACGTCTGTGGTCGCCGATGTGGCTCGTTGGGTGGAACGCCGCTTCCTCTACGGGCTCAGAGGGACTTTAACGGATCGAACACACCGCCGACGGTCATACGAGAGGGGTGGGAGATGGACGAGAGGGTTTCCTAGGCAACCAGAGCCACATGCGACCCCCACAACGAAAAGCTTTATATATGCACACAGCCGAAGTGTGCAAGCATTCAGGAAATCTTAACTTCTGTGTTCGTTCTTATCGGCTGATAACTTCACCGGTGATCGTTGATCCTCATCAGCTCTCCAAACGTTAGCTAGTGTTCAAGAGTTAGAAAGGACGAACTGAAACAATCAGACTCCAGGTATGAAGGATCACAGTTTATCTGAGCTCTTGTTATTTTGTCCAATCAACAAGCAGGATGGAAACATTGTTTCTCATTGTCATTTTAAGGAGGAAAGATGACGCAACCAGAAGCCAAACAACCGAAAGATAAATCAGTTTATGACCCAACAACTAGAATGAACAAACCAGTGTTTGACTAGATAGATGATGTCTCCTTGACGGAGGCGGCCGCAGGCCCCCGGGAGGCGGCCGCGGGCCCCCGGGAGGCGGCCGCGGGCCCCCGGGAGGCGGCCGCGGGCCCCCGGGAGGCGGCCGCGGGCCCCCGGGAGGCGGCCACAGGCCCCCGGGAGGTGGGCAGGGCTCCTCAGTGGGTTGGAGTCTGCAGCCTCACAGCTGGACGCCACTAACTCCTGCACACTGAGTATTTAAGTTGAATTAAATCTAAATTGAAATCAATTGTAAGGTTGAAGAGTGTCGGTGCTTTTTATCTTCAAAAGTCTGCATTTAATCGTGGTGTCACATTTAGCTTGGCATCGTTAGCCTGCTGGCTAATCGTTAGCCTGCTGGCTAATCGTTAGCCTGCTGGCTAATCGTTAGCCTGCTGGCTAACGGGGGGCTAATGAAGCTGAAACACAACACACAGTTCACTGGTCACCACTCAGATGACTGTTAGTTTCCATCCACAGCTTTGTTTGAGTCTTTCTCCTTTTCTCTGTGTTGCTTTGTTCTTTTATAATATTATTATTTGCCAAACGCCAGTTATCCAGTTATCCAGTGGACTTAACTGCAAAGCCTCAATTTAAATGAAGTGAAATACAAGGATCCTCAAATCAACCGAAAAACTCTATTCTGTGGTGTTCAGGGCAGTTTGACCGTCTGAAGACCAAACACTTCCTTTGTATTGTTGTTTTATGGATACGATGGTGTTCAAACGTTGTATTTATGATTAACACTTTGCTCTCACCGTGTAACACGACTCTACTTCCCTTCCAGGGCAGCTGAACAACATGTATGATATCATCATTATTTCTGGTCGAGTAACGACATCATTAACTGGTGATGTACCAGTAAGAGCTGGATGACCCCTGCGGCTTCTTCACCTCGACAGCCCACATCCGCCCGTATGCAAATATCACATGCCACAGGAGCTGGTTCAGCACAGCTTGTTTACATGTCTGTCAAAAGTCTATTGTAGGACGCCGTCGCAGGTCCAGTCATGAGCCGCCATCACTCAGACTGACAGCTCAGCAGCGGGTTTATTTTCAGACCCGCTGTGACATGAGACCGTTTACAACCAGCTGGCCGGCAGTTTAAACACAACAAGTGCAGAAACTCAGTCTGAATGTCGTTTCTGGTGCCGGTGGAGCCAAAGACTGATCAGATTAGGAGACGGAACCGTTTCAACGGCATGATGAAAGACATTTATCAACAGTAGCAACATCAGTCGGTCGTCAGTTCTCCGGTGTTACACACACTCCGATAGGGATGATGGACACTTTCACTTAATGTTTGTTTCTGCTGCTGCAGCTCCGACATGGTGACAGGAGACGTTGTTACGGCAGGTTCAGTTAACACGAACTGATAAAGTCATTTTATCTATGTAATTATATGTTATATGTTGTCATTATTTTACGTTATAATCTCAAAAGCATATTAAAGTAGAAGATGTAACTTATTGTATCAGCAGAAGGAGCTCAGACCTCCACTGGAGACTAACTACCCTCCTCCCTCTCCTCATGGCTGGAAGGTTGATGAAGCTGCCTGAATGTTTCTATAAATGTTGGAAATGCCCAACGTGTCAGTCCCATCATGGAGAGTTTGATTCTTCAAACCTAGAGAGGTACAAAGTGTGAAAGAAGATACATTTGGTCACGTTCTGTCCAGACATGATGCGTGAAACCGTGAGGAGAAGTTCAACAGATCTTTAACACAGTTAAATGTGAAGAGAAAAGAAACCTGATTTGGACCTCATGAATTGATTCTGTGTCATTTTTTGCTTTGCAGACAAACAAACGGCACCAAAAACATAACAAGATATAAAAGAAAGATACAGGGATGAAACGTTGGCTCCTCCTTGTTCTTCTTCTCTGCAGGTCTGCAGACTCGTGAGCTTCGGATACTTTTAAGTTCACACATTACATTTTTCTTACTTGTTGAAGCAACAAATATTTATCAAAGTATATCAATGGAGTACAATATATGTTAGTACATTTATCACAATCAGAATGTTTATATGCTATGACATCATGTACAGAAGTAGGTAGCTCGTCAGTGACAGTCCGCTGTTGTTATGTTGATGCACGGTGCTTCTTCCTCCTCAGAATCACTGGGACTCGACTCTGAACGTTTCTCTGCGAGCTCTGATGTGTCGTTTGTTCCAGGCTCTGCTGCCCTGCTACACTCGTCTGTGCAGCACGTTTATGAGTCTTTCAGAAATCTGAGTCCACTTCATGTATATATGACACAAAAGGCCTTTTCAGTTTACAGCCAGTCGACATCTGAGCAGTAAAAACAGATTTAGACCCTAAACTACGTTGTTACAGGTTCCTATCACATATCTGAGTGTTTGCAGGAGCATTTAATCCGTCTGCATTCACAGTGAGTCGTTTGTGTCCTGGCAGTGTCCAGTGTGTTTCTGGGTTCCCACAGTTAGTGAAAGAAGCTCACACAGAAACTCAGTCAGAACCGAGGTGGTGCTCAAACAGAAATACACAACAAAACAGGTCAATATATTGTTGGAATGTCACACAAGTAAAATAAATTATGACATTTATTAATCTGGAGATCTTAAAACATCCTGGATGACAAGAAACAGCTTCATGTAACAATCCCACGACTTCTTTTATTGTCAATATTGTAATTTTTCTGGACACAAATACTTTGAAATTGAACCTTAATGAAATTCTCAACCTTTTATTCTTCACTCGTCTGTTGATGCTTTGGCCTGCATGTACATCACATAGTAGGAATAGAGATGAAGCCATCTGTTGACCAGCAGCTGGCTACATGATATACGTGGGGCATTAAAGAAGTATTTGGGTTGCCAGATTAGCACACAGTCACAGCTCTGGACAACCACTCTCAGACGTCCTGGTTAATAGCAACTTCCAGCATATGAATATAAACACGTTTGGACGTTGTGCAAAGTGTAGTTTCACCTTTACCGCTGCTGAACGTGGAACTTCATCGGTCCTGAAGCCGTCTGTCACTGTACCAGTCCAACTCAACTCCTCTGTTAGATGCTATGCATCATTCTGCCTTACTGTACATAATACTATATTTATTGTTTAAATTATTTTATTTATTCTTTTTTGCATTAAACCTTTATCAACTTGTTTTTTTCTATAAAGAAAGTAGCTCTCTTGTTGTTATTTTTTCCATTTAGCTTTTTCTTATATAGAAAGATTTCATATTTAGCAAAACTTTTACCAAATACACGTTGAAGCCGATTCTATCCACGTCTGAGAACATCGTATATCAGTCGATGTCGTCGTCTTACACACATCTGACGAAGACTTGGTTCATAGTCATCCTCGAGTTTTCACCGTGTTAAGTTTTCATGTATTTGATTGTAAATTTTAAAGTAGGAAATAATGAAAAGAAAGTAAAGAAAGTGTGGAAGTAAAGTAAAACTTTGATTTTAAGAATTTTGTAATTCCACCATAAAATTCAGGTAGTAATTAATTATTCAATAGAATAGAATAGAGAACTAGAACTGTTGCTTTTAAAATGAATACAACTATTTGTATTTTGTTTTGTTTTGTTTTCCAAAGTCTGAATCCATCAATAATCAAATTTGATTAATCAAATAATAGTTAATAGCATTACTTTATTCACTGAAAAATATATTCACTGAATTAAGTTGACCGCTAATCTGGGGGCTGAAAGACTCCATCCTTCTCAGATGGAGGTGCCATCACCTTCTTGTTACTGATAATTCAAAGTATTCATCGTATTCAACCAACGTACAAGTCAAACAAACAATTCTGATGTAGGAACACGGAGAAGCCAACATGTCCAAGTCTATGTAAAACATACAAAGGTCAAAGTTCGCCTGTGATTTAATTGGCATCATGATGCCTCAGAATGAAGATGATGATGATCGATTGGCTTCAAATGAAGTGTTACAGGGAAGGAGTTCACTCGCATGGCAGGACTCCAGCTGGGAGTGGATGAGTGTGCACATCTGCATTGAACTGTGCAGCTGCACAGTGTCCGTGTGCAGCTGCACAGTGTCCGTGTGCAGCTGCACAGTGTCCGTGTGCAGCTGCACAGTGTCCGTGTGCAGCTGCACAGTGTCCGTGTGCAGCTGCACAGTGTCCGTGTGCAGCTGCACAGTGTCCGTGTGCACTGCCAGGTGATGAGTGTGTGTGTCAGACAGCAACACTCACCAGGGCCGCCT
>CAAKHC010016368.1:0-10418 GCA_901007825.1 Macroramphosus scolopax | reverse complement strand
GAGTTCACTCGCATGGCAGGACTCCAGCTGGGAGTGGATGAGTGTGCACATCTGCATTGAACTGTGCAGCTGCACAGTGTCCGTGTGCAGCTGCACAGTGTCCGTGTGTCCGTGTGCAGCTGCACAGTGTCCGTGTGCAGCTGCACAGTGTCCGTGTGCAGCTGCACAGTGTCCGTGTGCACTGCCAGGTGATGAGTGTGTGTGTCAGACAGCAACACTCACCAGGGCCGCCTGACCTTGGGACTCCAGTGACCTTGACCTGTATTGTATTTCATGACCTGGTATATAAGACAGTATCCTCCTGTGATCCTGGCAGTTTGCCGTTGTGGACTTGATAAACATCACATACATTTTCATTTTCAGTCTTCATATATTTCGTCTATTCTCTTGAATATATTTGCATTTTTAACAGCGTATATGAAAATGACTTCTGACCACTATTTTTGTACATTATAGATAATAAAATATTCAAAAAGTGTCACAGCTTTGGTGATTTTCTTCATTTACATTCATCCCATTTCATTAGACTCAATAAAAGATTTTTCGTTGCTTCTAAACTTCTTCTAATGTTTCTCTTTATTACTTGTATATAAACTGCATGATGACTACGTTATTGATTTAAATTAATTGACACTACAACTTGTTGCTTCAAGTAACTAAACTGGTGTTTAGGGCGAAGGTAGGTCACTTATCGGCAGGTGCGACGAAAGTGACCGCAAGTTTGGGAAAACTGAAATAATTATAACAGACTTACAAAGAGCGAAGTGAGGGGGATAACCTTTTAAAATCACAAGATCCAAAGATTTGAATCATAAACCAAAGTGAGCAGCACAGGGGCCTCGACAGGAAGGGACAGAGCAGGCTGCTCATCCTGAGGAGGCCGAGGTCCTTCAATGTTCCCTTGTTGGGTTTTAACTGGACAGTCAGGAAGTAGTGGAGGAGCGGATGATAAGGACAAATAGCAATACTATCATGGATAACCTCTCACACTCTCCATGAAGAATCGAGGCTGATGAGGAGCAGCTGCATGCCAGAGGACTGCAGCCGTCCTAATTAGATTACAACCTTACACGTGATACTGAGCGAACACTTTCTACATTTCACAGTTTGTGTAAATTTGATGTATTTTCTTTCATATATTTCTATTGATGGGAATATGTACATATATACTGTATATTGATTTATTCTGTTGTATTAATCTTCTTTATGTTATTTACATTATTTTACTCTTATAATCATGACAATTGTTTGTTGATAATAATCCAGCAGTAACACCTGAACCATTTAAAACGTTGTTCCATCATTTAACTTGACTAAAAACTAAATATTCATGTATATTATCACTTTCAGACACTTCAGTGCTTCACTCTTTGGTGGCTTCTAAATTTAAGACAATAGCTCCCTCTAGCGGAGGCTCTGGTTACTGTACACCAGCAGGACACCAGATTGTGAAGGATCTCTGACAATAAACCATCAATCATGAACACAAAATCTAAATATTATGCATCGGAACTTTAATGCAATAGTGATGATTATTTCACTTGAAATGATAAATCATTTTAATGAAGGTTAAAGAGGGCTCATGTGGAGGAGACAGCTAAACATGCAAACACTTATTCCATGGAGAAACATTCATTGTTATCATTAATAGTTCTGGTTGATTGGGAAATGGTTAGATCACACAATCTATCCATATCTCTTTAATCTATGCGCACATTCTGTCTCGACTTATTGACCCATAGTGATGATTCTCAAGGATCAAAGTGTGTCGGTTGAATCATAGACTATAGTTTATCTTAAAGAAGGACTGTGGGAACTGAAAAGATTACATTTGTGAGTGAATCACACAGTTTGTGATTATATTTAAGAAGACAATATTTCATCTACATACAAAACCCTTCATAAAATATATGTCTGAGATGATATCATACAATTACAACATATTATTTCTGAATGTTTGACCCATTGCTATTTGAGATGGATAGTTACCTTACAATCAAAATACTTGAGGTTGCAGGGGACCTGCAGTAGGGGCCTTTGATGTAAGTCAAAGTCAATAACTTAAATATTCATGTCCTGTTTCCTTTTTGTGATTCCTGTAAAATTCATGAATCACATCACAACAATATGCAGTTCAGATTTTTATTCAGTTCATTTACAACATTAGAGCAGGAAAGTGGACAGTGCATACAGAGCATTTATAAAAAGAATAAGAACTAAGGACTATGTACAGATGTCAGTCAGACTGATATAATAAATAGGCTTCATAAGAGCTACAGTATTGCAAAAAATGTACATTAAACATAAGAGCAGTGATATTACATGTGATTACATAGGTAAGATATTGCACATAAAACAGGTTATTGCAGTAAAACATTAACATTAAACATAAGGCAAAGAATTTAATTAGAGTCACTTCCGCTGGGTTAGGGATTGTAGAGGGACGGATGTGGCTGGCAGGTAAATTACTGCGAGCACAAGTCCCTCTCACCGCTTCCCACAGCTCAGCTCATCACAGACAACCGATCCCTGATCCAGCACCTTGTGCCCCGGTGTGTGGTTGCTCTGTAATATCTAGTTATATTAGATATTCATTTGTATTCATGCATTTCAATGGATGAAAGGATGAGAAGAGGGAGGGATCATGGCACCTTCATCTGGGACGGCACCTTCATCTGGCAGGATGGGGGGACATTCACCTCTCATCTTCATCCAATAGGGCCTTTGCACTGCTGTGCTCGGGCCCTGGTAATACTATTGTGTGTCCGCTAGGCGGAGTTTTCCATCCTCAAATCACTTTTGAGCTTTCCCGCTTGCCGTAGTGTTATGCAGCATTTCGCGCGCAGTTTAATGTACCTAGTCGCAGTCACCGGTTGACCAACGGAAAACAACTGTTGTATGGGACTAACATTACCTTAAGATACTTTACCTCATCTCACTGGCAGTAATAAGCTATTAAGGAAGTGTCATAGATAGACTACAGACACTAGCGGGCTCGCTGCAGGGATGAAGCTAGCGGGGTAACTCACCGCAAAACGCGAATTTATCAACACAACATTAGGGAAACAAGGAAAATGGTAAACTAGCCAAATTTTTTATCTTTTAATCCTAATCTGCCTCCCCAGTGCTGTCTACTTATTTTAACTCTCTTATGGTAACGTTACAATATCCAACCCAGAGAAGGAGTCTGGCTCCCAGTCAGGTCGCGAAACGAAAGCAGGGTGATGATCCAGATGAAGACGACGAGTGGACGTGTAAAACTGTAAGAAAACATGTCATTTATTGTGGTTGTATTGTACATTACTGATGACATTTAAACATGTTATATTCACAGTTCACTTCAGTTGGATACTCGATACACGTTCAGGTGACAGAGTGTCAAAAGTGAAATTGGTTCCATTTCTTTTCTTACATGTGAGGACACGTCCCAGTTACACAGCATGCGTGTACATGAACACTGTGAGCTTCCATAGTTCCATTCCATATGACCCTTTTATTATAAGGAACAACTGGTCACCATAGTTACACAAACAATAACGTTTAGAACTTGTGCATCTTTAATCCCCATAATCAGTGATTGATGTGCTCGCGATTGAGAAGTATCTCATGTTTGTTCGCAGGAGAAAAGAAGGAAAAGTGATAAAGGGATGATAGAGAATCATATTTCTCCGTTCAGAAAACCTCTGACACAGCTGAACAATCGACCTGCATGTATGGACGGTGACAAGCATGTAAGTGCTGTTAAATCTGAGTTGTGAATGTGAAATCTCTCACTGCTGTTTGCACTTCAAGGTAACGACGAGGTTCTCTTGTTTCAAATCTTTCTACAGGAAGAATTTATTCGGAGTATCCTCTCAAGGCCATTTAAGATTCCTATTCCAAATTACACAGGTGAGATCTTATCCTCTCTGTGGCTTCTCTTTTAGTTCAGTCAGTAACAAGGCACTTCAACCGCTTCCTTCCTGATACCCCACAGGCTCACTGGGAATCAGGGCACTCGGTCTGAAGCGTGCAGGAGTCCGGCGAGCACTCCATGATCCTTTTGCCGAGGATGCACTGGTTCTTTATCAGCCCTCATCCTTGAGTGCTCACGACCAGATCAAAGCAGACAAGTAGGTTAAAAATATGAACTACCATCATAATGAATCCACAGCTGTCAGACACATACAAGAAAAGGAAACATTAAGATTTATTGCATGTATTATAGCTAATACATTTTCAAGTAAGTTTAAATATATTTTTAAAGCACCTAAATATACAATTTGTGTTGTTGGCTGTCAGTGCACACAACCATTGAGCACAGCTGTGGCTATTTACAGTGAAAGTATTATCATTTGTTCGTCACATCTATTTATAGAAAATCAGCAGTATCTATACAGCAGCAGTATATTATATTTTACATTAGCAATAAAGTAATACACACTTGATTTGGAATGAGGACGATAAACGTCATGGGAGCTGGTTACAAATGAAGACTGATACAGGACAGACTTGTTAGTACATGATATCAGTGCTGTGTGTTCTCGTAATAAGACGGTATAACGAACTTCTCTTTGTCCTCTTCAGAGACAAACTACCAGTCCATGTTGTTGTGGATCCAGTCTTGGGAAAAGTGCTGAGACCCCATCAGAGAGAGGTAAACTTAAGAGTATCTCATATTAATGGAGCTTGTATTGATGAGGGTCCCCTCTAAAAGACGATGTCTTCCTTGTTTGTTTTGCAGGGGGTGAAGTTCCTGTGGGAGTGTGTGACGGGCAGACGCATCCCAGAATCATACGGATGCATCATGGCTGACGAGATGGGCCTGGGGAAGACTTTGCAGTGTATCGCCCTCATGTGGACGCTGCTCCGCCAGAGCCCCGATGCTACTCCAGAGATAGACAAGGCCATCGTGGTTTCACCGTCCAGTCTGGTGAGGAACTGGTTCAATGAAGTAGGAAAGTGGCTGGGAGGACGTGTCACACCGGTGGCCATCGATGGAGGGTCAAAGGAGGAAATAGACAGAAAACTCGGTAATTTCACCGGCTGAACACAAACATGATTAGAATGAATAAGAATGTGGCTCAATGTTTAAGTAGCTAACCTACTCTGGTGATACGGTGCTACATGCATGTGGCCAAAGACGGATGCAGCTGTATAACTGTTAGTGAAATAGTTAAATATCATTTATATTTGGTCAGTACTACAGAAGGTTGGAACGTCCACCATCAAACTCAAACTGTGACTAGGAAGGCAGAGCATTTAGACAATAACTTGCTTTAACTTTTCACCTTAAAATGTAAAACATTTGAGAATTTCTGTCTGCTTTTGTTTCCTGTGACGTCCAGTGAACTTCATTTCTCAGCGTGGTTTGAGAGCACCAACACCGATACTGATCATCTCATATGAGACGTTCCGGCTGCATGCTGGGGTTCTGCACAAAGGCAAAGTTGGACTTGTCATCTGTGATGAGGTATTTAAGCTACTTTGTGGAGTCCCCACCCCATCCTGTCCACCACAATGATGAGTTCATATGACATTAATAGTCATAAATGCTTGTAGGGCCATCGGCTGAAAAACTCTGACAACCAGACGTACCAGGCCCTAAATGCGATGTCTGCCCAGAGGAGAGTGCTGATATCAGGCACTCCGATCCAGAACGACCTGCTGGAGTACTTCAGCCTGGTCCATTTTGTGAACGCTGGGATCCTCGGTGAGCAGCAACACACAAAACAGCTAAAACACACTCGACTTATGTCTGCGGTTTGTCCTGATTCAACTCTTCTGGATTTTCTCCTCGATGGCAGGCACAGCTCAGGAGTTTAAAAAGCGATTTGAGCTTCCCATCTTGAAGGGTCGCGACGCAGATGCCAGTGATAAAGACAGACAGACGGGAGAGGAGAAACTCAAGGAGCTGATCAGCATCGTCAACAGGTGAGCTCAAAGCTCCGTTTTCTTATTTCACTTCCTAAAATAAAACACGTATTTTCATTGCATCATGCCTTTGCTGTCTGTTGTCTTCTGGCGTTGCCATGGTGATGTCATTTGGAACTGTGCAGTACTGATTGGGCACAGTATCAACATAGCGCCCAACTCAATCGTGAGCGATTAGTTTACCCAAAAACAAATTATTTTAAAGGTTTCACCTAAAAACATTCTTGATGTTCTATGTGCTCTGTTTCTGTGACAGTGTCAGAAGATGTGGAGTTGGTTAAATATGCCTTACAAACCAGGAGGTATTTTGACTCGGATGTCTGCTTTCCTTCAACAGATGCCTTATCAGGAGAACATCTGATATTCTGTCCAAGTATCTGCCTGTGAAAATCGAGCAGGTTGTCTGTTGCCGGTAGGTTTGATGTTAAAGCAGATACGACACATTTAATAAAGAACTAAATTGAATTGTTCAAATCTGTAAATATATCAGACACACTTCTGTTTGTTTGCTCCCGGAGGTGCAGTGATCGTGATGATATATTTCATTAGACCATGTGGAGATTTACTGAAGGTGTGACTGTTCCCCTGCAGGCTGACACCTCTGCAGAAAGAGCTCTATAAGCGCTTCCTGAGCCAGGCCAAACCCCTTGAGACACTACAACAAGGCAAAATAAGTGTTTCCTCCCTGTCTTCCATCACATCCCTGAAGAAACTGTGCAATCGTAAGTGTTTCAGCTGATTGTTGGAAAATACTGTGATGAACAGAAGGATCACAGTCCCTCTTTGCAACAGTTGCAACATTCATATACAAAGTACAGGCATCAAATCACGTCCATCTCCATCTCGGTTTCATGATCCGGTTGGAGCTCTGGAGAAATACGCATCACTACGCCTGCATCCTGGTTGACAGGTCGCTGTGGTAGCAGCTTGTCAATCACCATGCCCTAAGGCATACCCTGCTTCAGGATTTTATTACTACTATTTTTGTCTATTTTACTCTAAATGGGACAATAATTTACAGAATAAACATCCTGCTATATTGAAAAAGACTTGAAACTAGTGACTATTGAATCCAAGAATCAAGTGAGAAGTAGGGCTGTTTACTGAAAGACTTTCATACACTCTGCCTCACTCTGCAATCAGTTGTGTCGCCCCCTGCTGGCCATTAGAAATAATGCAGGGTTAAGAAACTTCCGTACTGGCTTCCCTCCTCAGATCCAGGGGTCTCCCCTGTGGTTCAAATGTAGTGTAAATAATCAGAGAAACCAATCTTAGTGGCGTCTCACCAGTTGTTTTTTATGATATTAACCATAGAGACTGTGGTCCATCTGTCAAAGTGTCCTTGAGCAAGACACTGAACCCTCAGTTGCTCCTGATTTGCAGGGTCGGCGTGTGTGACTGAGTGTAAATGCTTGAATGAAAGGCAATAATGGTGAAGCACTTTAAATGTTGTTAAGGTAGTAAAGCACAATATAAATGCAGCCCATCGCCCATTTAAAGTCCATGTTATTAATCATCTGTATGTTCTGTGTGTCAGACCCGGCTCTCATTCATGAGAAGTGTGTGGAGGGGGAGGAAGGCTTTGAGGGGGCGCTGGATCTGTTCCCCCCAGGATACTCTGTTAAATCTGTGGAGCCGCAGCTCTCTGGTAAGAACATGTACAATGCAACAGTAACCCAAATATACAATACGATGTCGCTGCTGACAAAACAGTTTGAACTGACAGGTGTAAGACAGGTAGAAGAACTGTATTTAGAACCTCAGTTCAATGTGCGGCTTTAATTGCTCCTCTGAAGTTTGACACAGACCAGAGCTAAAAGAGGGTGAGCATTGGTCTTCTATTCACCAGATGGACAGAAACATGAATCCTCCAGGAAACATGCCTCGGTGTAGGATTTCCTCTGCTATTTGACTGCCAGCAGTCCTCAGGGTCAGGTGGTCTGCCGGAGCAGTGTATGGACACTGACGGTGTTTTCATCCATATAGAGTTAGCCACAACTTCGACGTGTCCCTGTCCCCCCCACCGGAGGTCCATGAAGGCATAAAGAGTCGCCATTGTTTATTTTCTTCTAGACAACATTAAACTATGCATTTATTTGCCACTTTTCTCCGGACGTCTCCGTCACTCAACGTTTACACTGCATCTTCCTGCAGCAACTCGCCTCCCCTCAGAACTCAGTGAGACTTCTTGTGGAAACAGACTTCTGATACATGTTAGACACACATCCATCTCTGTGTTTCGTTTGCAACTTGTTCCTTCTGCTCCCAAGTGGTCATAAATATCAGTTAATGCAGGTTTAATTACTATGTTTTTAACATGGACTGAAGGTATTTTGATGTATTGCTAAGACGATGCTTCCTCTGTTGCAGGGAAAATGTTGGTTCTTGATTACATCCTGGCGATGACGAGGACCACAACCAGTGACAAGGTGGTGCTGGTCTCCAACTACACTCAAACACTGGACCTCTTCGAGAAGCTGTGCAGATCTAGAAGGTTCTGTTTGAGTAACTATTGTTTAATTGTGTCTGTGTTCTATTATTTGTCACTTATCATATTATATTATTTTACAGATACCTCTACGTTCGACTGGACGGCACCATGTCCATCAAGAAAAGAGCTAAGGTGGTTGAGGCATTCAACAGTCCATCTGTAAGTAGGAGAATGTATTTTATGATATTCTGAGTGATTGTAGGTTGTATCTAAATCCATCTGTGTTCCCAGAACCCCGAGTTCATCTTCATGCTGAGCAGCAAGGCTGGAGGGTGTGGCCTGAATCTGATTGGTGCTAATCGCTTGGTGATGTTTGATCCCGACTGGAACCCAGCCAATGACGAGCAGGCCATGGCGAGGGTGTGGAGAGACGGCCAGAAGAAGACCTGCTACATCTACAGACTGCTCTCTGTAGGTCCAACACAGTTCACAACCTAGAAGAGTTCAGCACCACCTTCAAACAGACACAGCAACTAGCTGGTGAACAAAGCGGAGCGGTCGGCAGCCAGATATTTAACTGAGTGTGTCTCCCTGTCGTCGCCTGACATCATAGTTTGTTTTTACTTTACTCTTAAAACCCATAGAAACATGGCTCAGCATCAGTGACTTTTAAAATGTCATTCAATACAGGCAGATATGCACGTGCCTGTCAGTCAAAGCAGGTTTAAGTACGATATACTTTCATAGTTTATGCGGCTCCTAATCTACGATATCATGGTGGCAGAACAGCAGAGTGCAGTTGAAGGCTGCATCACAGAGTTTCCGTGTTTAACTCATGTGTTTGTGCGCTGACAGACGGGGACGATCGAGGAGAAAATCCTGCAGAGGCAAGCCCACAAGAAAGCCCTGAGCAGCTGTGTGGTGGATGAGGAGCAAGACGTGGAGCGTCACTTCTCACTGGGCGAACTCCGAGAACTCTTCACACTTAATGAGGAGACCTCCAGCGATACCCATGACAGGTAAAATGCACATGACTCGCACACATAGTGTATGTTTTTCACTCCGCTGGGAATTTACTTCACCTGTTAGCAGTCTGACCAAAATAAGTTATTTTAAAATGGACTCAAAGTCCTGAATCTATTTAATCGTTTAATGTCCACCACTAGCAAGGCTGGCACAGATATGGTTGTCATAACGGCCTCCAGGTACAAATCACATATTCTGGTAATGATCTGTTCTGTGGTATTTATGGTGAGAAATGTAGTTTATTATAAATAATCATTGAAGCCAAACACACTGTTGTCGTACATCCAGGCTAACCTCTGACCCACAGTACAGCTGCTCCTCTGATGCAGTACAGTTTCCTTTTCCCTCTTGTGGAAGATTGATTTGACTTTTTAATGGAACTGACATTTATGGTGATTTGCATCGTATCATATATGATCATATATGATAATACATGATAATACTACTTTGAGTAATACAGTGTAAATCCGTCCTTTGTGGTGGTGTTAGGTTTCGCTGTCGGCGCTGTGTGAATGGGATAGAGGTTCGGCCTCCTGCCGACGACTCTGACTGTACCAGCAACCTTTCCCAGTGGAACCACTGCTATGAGAAGAAGGGCCTGAGGGACCAAGTGTTGAAAGCCTCCTGGGATGCTGCCGTCTCCTTCGTCTTCCACCAGCGCTCTCACGAGGACCAGAAGGGTGTACTATAGCAAGAAAAGATGATTTTCTACCACAACACAACCTGTATATACTAATATTTATTTGTTGAAGAGTCTTTGTGTATTTTTCATTAAAACCAAAAAATAAAGCAGAATGATTGGTAGTCCCTCCTTCAAATACTGTATGTCAAACATTTCTTGACATGAATTATTACACTTAGTGTCAAATATCTCACTGTTCATTTCTCATCATCTAAGACAGAAAATAAACTGAAGGTTTACATTAGGAAATGGGCCCAATTAGTATGTCAGGTGAAGTGGGAAGATAATACAACAACTGGTTACCGCTTGGAGGATGGAAGGCAGGAAAAGCAAGAAAAACAAATCACCTGATTGAGAACACCTGAA